>JAQGBX010007120.1:0-11745 GCA_034698745.1 Megaphyllum sjaelandicum | reverse complement strand
AATTTTTTCATTGCAAAAATGTAATTATTTATTGAGTTATTCGATATTTTTAGGGTGTTGAAATACTTTTTTCCCTCGCTGTATAGCTTAACTTAACTTTTAAAATATTGCCAATACCTGAAGTAAGCCCACCTAAATATATGTATAAGTTTTTTCAAGCGGAAATAATTTTATCTCATTAGTATACATGCTATCTAGGCTAAAACTTACGAAATTTTCACAATTTTCAATTCTTTCAATAGTTGCATTAGTCCAAGCATGTTAAAGAACGGCGAAACAAATGCTTTTAATCACAAATTAATTGCTCATGCAGGATGATTTTTTTCTATTTCTATAGATTTATTAAACACCGGAATTATACCATGCAAGGTTTAAATTTTTGAAAATAAATCTAAAATGTATAAGTAGTTATACAGGGTGATCTGTAAATTAATTCAGTATATCCAAGGGGGAAAAAATCATATCTTTAATATGGTAAGAGATACGGTGATAATTCTTTCAGATATCCCTTAAAGTCGATCACGGGCTATTCGGAAATCATATTCCTTGTGACCTTGAATGCCACGCCCAAGGTCATCTATTTTCTAATTCCGATATTTTTTGCCGATATTTCAGAAACCCCTGCAGATAGCATCCGAGTGTAAATTAGAAAGTTGTAGGGCAATGAATAATTAGTGTAATAACGTTTGTTTCATATTTTTCATAACAAACCAAAGGAAGGTACAGAAAGGTACAGTTTGTTTTGTTTCCATTGATGTATTCTTCGCTTTTTTAATTTTTTAATTTAATTTGTTAACTTTGTAACTCTTTTTTACTTTAACGGGTCCCCTCGGTTTTTTTTAACGAGGGGACACGTTAACAACTTTCTTGTTTAATTTCTTAGTAAACTTGAAGAATGACATATGGATGGCGAAACGAGGTTTCTAACTATCGTTTTTTGGTCGTGTTCTGCTAATTTCGATTAATTTTTCCGACCACTTGAGGGCCTACAAGGTTGCCTAATCGTCACATTTATTGAAAAGTCAAGAAAAATACACCTGAAATGAAACAATTTTTTTCATCATGTACTTATCATGACGGACAATAGCATGTCATTTTGGACTATTTCCAGATGTTTTCAGAAGAGGTTATGGAAGCTAGCACTTAGTTTAGTTTCATTTTTTGCATGAGCAAAACATGTCATATTTGATATCCACGTGGGATTACTTTCAGAATAAAATTTATTCCAATTTTATGATAAATGGTATTTTCAACTGCATGGCGAAGCAATTATTAAATTTAAAAAAAATCAATCGTTTGTTTTCTAAATTTCACTCGCACCATCAACAGTAAATAGACACCCAGTGTACTAGCTGGAATACATGTAGGCCTACAATGTGCAGTACTGAATGAACCATACATGTACAGCGTATATCCTTAAACCGCAGTGCATATACCGTGTTTGTCGTGGCAATCCTTAAACAGAATTTTTCGAGAATAATTGTGTGCATTAATTTCCGATACTTTATTCCGATTCTTTATTATTATCCTGATATACATATAGAATATTTTTCACGAATATCAATATGCAGTGATAAATCGTGAGGGGTAGATATACATTATACAATATTTTCCCCGAATGATATGCAGTGATAATCGGGAAAATGTTAGTCAAGTATTTTTCGAGAATACCCTTGCATACATTTTTTCGGGAGCATTTTTGCGCATCATTTTTGAACAATGAAGTTTTTTTCTTTTCTTCTTGTGGCACGATGCGACGTTGCCATGTTTTTCTTCGATGGACACTTTCAACTGCAAACGCTCAAGCGAACAAGGAGCAGAAACGCAACATTTTTGGCTTCTGTCCCTGGCACTTGCAACCAGTCAAAGCCAGTATGCAAAAACAACAAACATCTTTTCAGGTTTTCCTAAACTCGGTGAACTCGGTGTCCATTTTTCACACGTGTCCCCACCCGTCACCCCAGGTCCCACTCATCTCTTCCCAGAGTTTTCAAGTATGGAACCGTGCATGGGTGCGAACGGGAACGAACCTCTCGAACCATCCCCGCTTTTTTTTTCTGGTTTTATTTCCCGCGCTAAATCCTCCTTCTCCTGCAGGCTGCTCCGGGCGCTTTTCAATGCGGAGAAAGTGAAGCCAGGGTTCCGATTTAATAGCTTTAATCCGAATCATTCGGCTGACAGGTATTCATCATAGCGGAAGGAATCGCTGGTTTTCAACTCCAGCCGAAATTTGTTGAAAGTTTATTGAGCGCATTAATCGCCGTTATTAATTCCCATGGATGGCTGGCGGCCATGGCACGGCCATTGTGCGCTCTTGCAGCGGATGACAATGGGGGGACTAATTCCTCGGTGGATTCGTTTAGAAACGATTACAACGATGGCTTTGTCGAGACGATTTACTTCGCCTTCTAGCAGCATTCATTACCGGAAGGAGGCGCGGAATTCCAACTTATTTTTGTCCAGTTCAAGTCGATATTTATGGATGAATGTATTGAATGCACAATAAGACTTGTCATCGTACTGTTTACTCCAGCAGTGGTTGCGTGCATTTTTTGTTGTTGTTGTTCCCATGGAGAATGCGTCTATGAGCGCCTATTTTTAGGATCTTGCAAGTCAAAAATAAGACATTGATGCGGGGATTCTTTAGCTATTCTTGTATTTTTAGCAACGTGGAAAACTAATTTTAGAGCGCTGATGGAGCCGCTATACGTATACGTGCTTATGAACAGAAATTCCAAGTTTAACAAAAAAAAAAAATCGATTCTTAACCCGATCTTAATCGAGTTGGGATAGAATCTTAGTAAGAAAAAAAATAGTATGAAATATATGCATACACGTATACAGTTTTAGATGTAATTTTGAGTTTGTTTTTTTATTTCTGTCGTCTGCTCCTGCAAGATGATATTAGCCAATATACATGTAGTATACTGTATAAACGTGATGCAACTGCAATGCAATAAATTCCATTGGGATTATTAAATGGTCGTTAAAATTTGTCACAGTTGAGGAGCCAATGCTTTATTAGTTGACAATGGGAAAGTGTACATTTGCAATTATGCATCATACATTTCGTACTTGTAAATATATGCGAAAATGATTCCAAAGCTGACATTTTTTAACAGAAAAATAAATTCCAAGATAACACTATACCCCATATATACCGTAGGTTCATTTAACGTTATGTGAAATACATGTGCATGTTTCATTGAAATGACACGCTGCATACAGTATGTTGCACAAATTGTGCCTAATGCAAGTACTTGCATTTAAATAATGGCAACATAATCGATAAAATTAGTCACTAATGAAATGCACTTGTAGTAGCTTCACCTGCAATGTACTGTATTTCATAAAATTAAAGATTTGCAATGCGTTTCTTAGCAATTAAATTGCATTTCTTTAGGATTACAGAAATAATGAATACAATTCTGAAAATCTATTTCACATATGCTTTATAGCATAAAAAGTTATATACAGTCACACTATACATACCTTATACTGCGTTGTGCAATAAATGACACATGAGGTGCATGTATATTTTTGGTATTAGTTAGCCCTCATAATTTAGGCTTATCAACAACAAAGGTGTCATGCATGGTTGCTGCCTTATATTCTTCTTACCTGTATTCTTTTCAAAGTTTATTTATGTTTTTCATTTTTCTTTTCATTCTACTGAGACTCGCATTGGATAGAATTTCAGATTTCAAGGTCAATGCTGCAAAAATATACATGTAGGTGAAGTTGGTTGTTTATGTTGCTTGTATAACCCTGATGCGTGCACGTAGGAGTTCGACGCCATAGCAGTTTAACTGAATATTTTGAGTGCTATGCGGATCTTTTCCATTGAAATTCTTGGAAACTATTCCATGCAGCATGCATGGCCTTAAGTAAAAAAAAATGTAACTTGGAAAAGGAATTCATGGAAAACTCTGAACCATCTGAACTAAACCTTGCATCGAATAACTAGAAACCGATACGCTAAGGGTTTTAACAATTCAGACAGACAGACTACTTTACGAATCGTACTTTGGCATGTCGTGAAATCATCTATGCAAAATCAAGAAGCCAATTGGTTTAAAAGATTGCAAAGGTATACGGTTCGTAAAACTTCTTTCTGAGTAAACACATAATGTATATTATGATGTATTGGTGTTAGTGATGCAGATATGTAAATGACTCAGTTTGCATATAATCGAAGCAAATATTATAGTTTAGTTTTTAAATTTGAGTTGTGCAGTTTTTAAATTTGAGTTATGCAGTTTTATTACTAAATGTAACATGCAATCTTTGTTTCATGGACAAACAGCCAGTAGAGTATACAAGCTCGTATCACGAATAAGTGCACAATTGCTGTTTCTGCAGGGCATGCACGTTGTTTGTGTTTATCTACATTTACACAACTTGGACGTGTTTATACGTACGGTTTGACGAAGAAAGTCGAAATGTTGTCCCAATGTTATACCTTTTCATGAGTCCAAATTGCTTTTGGTCATCTTGTCAGTCGACTTGAGAGACGTGTCTTTCTCGCATTCAATATCGGTCAGTGAAAGATATCGATTTTGGGCACCCTTCCTCTTGGCAAGAAACTGAAGCAGGGACGGTTGTTGAAGATGCTGAGCAAAATTTCTTACTGTATACCCACAAAGGAACATGCATATGTTGCACGCTTGAAATATTAAACATTATACTTGCTAATTAAAAATCTAAAATCTTTGTCACATTGTCGAATTTTGAAATTGTATGTGTAAATTTTATTCCAAATGTTTGATGAATCTCTCAGAATTTAGTCATCTATCTGTGACCACTGGTGGCTCTTGGAAGTTGTACACCGAATACATCCAACAATAATACAGGCAATAATTATAGTTTCTTTGTTTCTTCAATAAAAAGATAAAAATTCTGCTGCTCGTACAATTTACCTATAATTTTGCCAAAAAACGTGCAGCTGTGTGCATGTATGCAGCGCCAACACGCACGCTCTTGTTTGCAGCGCCATCATGCAGCACACCTTTTTTATTCTTTAAGCACAACATGTAATATTTTATTATTTGTCTCATGAAAATACGAAACAATATATAGTTGATATAACATTAAGGTACATCTGTAACCAAATAGCATGCAACAATATGCTATTATGACCTTATGCACATTTCAATTTTTTAAAAATTTCAGATATCGGCTACCAATTCTGTAATTTTTAAGTAATTGTTTTCTGTGAGGTCATCACTTTGATTCCTTCTTAAAGGTCACGCAATTCCACCTCTTTTATTCATTGCTATACAACTGTATACATGTATTTCGATCAGTGTTGTTTCCCCAGTAGTGTATAGGGGGAGTCGCAGTCGGACGATTTGAACATAATGGTAAATCAATTAAGTCCCAGATCAAACCCAACTGACTTCAAAGTCATTCTTAGAAAGCAATTTTCGAGATTCGCAATCTGCGTGCGCCGTTGTACTCAGTCCAGTTTGCCCTCGGGTCGCACGGTAGGGGGCGTTTGCCGGGGATTAAGAGCAATCAACGCACGTGCATCGGATTATCCCCTACCCCCCCTGAAAAACGCAGCACGTGTACGCGCCTGGATATATACTCACGAATTTTTGGTCGAAGCGTATTGCAACGCATTTTTATTCAATCTTCCTCAGTTAGACTCAACCCATGGACCATTTTCTTTTCATAGTTGAAATACGCATTGAAACGCCACATACAAGGTTTTAAAAGTAAATCTTTAGGAGATTTGTGTTTTAATTCATTTGGCATCGCGGTGCATTGTGCGACGGGATTCTGACTTGCAAGAATTGCTCAGCAACCACCTTCCTTTAATTTTCCTCCCCAGTTATTGGTATTTTTTTTTTCATTTTCAAGAAAAGGTAGATATACACATGCGCGTAATCCTCTCGATATAAGTATGGCCTGGGTGTTTGTAGCCCTAAGGCCCTTCCTTTTTTTTTTTTTTTTTTTTTTTTTTTTTTTTTTTTTTTTTGCGCATAATCTCGAGTGTATAGTTGTAAAAATTCAAATCTTCTTAAGAGTTCTTTTTCCCTCCTCATCCCATTCACTCTTTCTCCGATTCTTAATCTTTTTATTTTTACTTTTTTTTATTTGTGAAGAATGATAGTTTTTTCTTCTTCGCGCATTCAAATAGTGTTCAAATCTACTCGAAAAAGTGATAATAACCAATGAATTTATGAATTGCGGATTAGCGTTTGTGTACAATAGCCGCGTTTTTTAAGAGTCTTAGAACATGAAAGCGGATGGTTCGATTATCGGGGCTTTAGAGTGGATTATTTTCACAAATTTTTTGAATTTATTTTAGATTGCTGCATGCTCGGTGCTTGGAGCTCGGTGGGTGGATGCCAAAAAAAAATAGGTGTTTGCTCCAGGTTGTCGAGTACGAGTAGTTTTACTCAAGTCCATGTTTTACAATGATAATCAAACCTAACTAAGATGTTGAACGTGCTTGACATGTGCTGAAACGTACTCCAGGGTGCATTATAAAGTCATTGTTGGAGATTTCAACATAAAAGTTCATGGATAATGCTGCTGAAAACTAAATTCGATATAACTATGCTTTTAAAGTATATGTGGCCAAATTATATATTTAATACCATATGCTGAACTGCAGGCAAAAATGTTTCGAATATCGAAACAGTGTTTTGTTTAATCCTTGCTCATGAGCCTGAGAATTGTTTATCTGAGGACGATCTCCAGTGCATTAAGATATATGCCGATTACTATAAATCGCAAAATAAATATACAAACATAACATGTTTTTCGCAATGTTATAAAATTCCAAAGGTATTGAATATTATGTCACTCAAATGTAATATACTGTATTCACATTATTATTACTTTATTCACATTATTCACATTATTATTGCCTTAGTAAAATAATTTCGTCTTAATAAACCTACATATCCATATATACAGTACATGTATATATATACTGTATACTCGTAGAATACAAACAATGGGCTGTTTTTGGTATATAGGTATTTTCTTGTCAGTAATAAATGAAGCTTTGGCAAATGTATAAGTTGTGGATGCGTGCTGCTAGAATGACCAAAAATTGCTTTAGAAATGTAATACTATATTAAGATTACTGAAGGAACATTGCATAGAAAAGTTGCAGTTTTTAGCCGTTATGTAACTATTGGGTATACTAATGCTACCAGGAAAGGAGAAATGGCATGTTTAGGTGGCGGTCCTCTAGCGTCAGGCGCCACGCATGGCGTCCCATGTCAGTCATCCTAAGGTCCTAATTCGCCAATTTGCCCTCAGGACACACGCATGCCCCGTTAAAATGAGTTTGTATACATAGTGATTTAGGGGCCACGCGCCCTCTACCATGCACGCTTTCATCTGTTTCTACGAATCCGGATTTCCGTTCAAACCGAATGCCAGCTGAACTAGGGGGCGCCTCATTAGCCTTTGACACATTGACACCCTGCGCATATAGATGTTGTGGCAAATGCTGCTGACAAATGCGATCTGAGCGAAAGCTGGAGAATGGCAGAAAAAAGTTAATATTTTTGAATAATGCATGCATGAGACCGTTTTGGATGGGGGCTAAACACTGGCGTTTTCAAGAGGTTAGTGCCTCATTTCCGGTGCATCCAGCCCCCATTCTCCCAGACTGCAACAGCCATTTCCCCCTTTATTTTCAGAACTTGCGCGAGATGGCTAGCTCATCAAAACAGGGGAGCTTTTGTTTGATCACGTTATCGATGAAAATGCTAACGAAATCGCGCTCTAATCATGCGGGTGTCACATTGTACATCAAAATGTGTGCGGCAAATGTGGCAGATTTTGCTGAAATTCCGAACTGCATAGTTACTGAAGATTGATTTGTCTTTGACAAACTTGTTGAATGCAAAGTATTTTCATCAAATTTTATCAAAATGTTATGAGTGCAGTTTTTGGAATTGTCAGTTATTGAAGGTTTTCCATAACATTTAATGGTGTTATAGGATACCATTAAAACCTAGCACAACAACAAGAAAAATCTGGAGAATTTGTGACATTATAAACACCGTTGTCTTTTACTTTTCGTGGACTAAAGTGTTGAAGGAAGACATTAACAGCTCGACTTGAGGAAACTTATTTCAAATTCTGCAAAGAGAAATGAAAAAGGATAAATGGCTGGCTGGACAATATCTCTGATTTGTGTTGCTTTGGAAAATGACCACATATCAAACAAACTGTGGTGCATTTTTCTTATTTAAAAAAAGCAGTTATAGGCTGCGAAAAATGGGTACACGAAGGCAGCGCTCACATTTGGGTTCTGGCTCGCTTTTCCCACTGTCCGCATGACCTTTTATTAGCTTTCACTGCTGGAAATGACAAGTCCAAGTGGAAAGTGCTCCTTGCGTCCGAAATTTATTGGATATGATCGATTGGTCCCGTTTGCATGAATAGTCATGAAGATGAGGACGTACAAGACGCGCAATTGCCTTCCTTCCATGCAGAGTGGTCACTCCTCGTGGCCGTATGGACGGGGCGCTGCATGCGCTTGGCATTTTTGCCATAACATTCAAAACGTATATACGACCTTCTTTAAGTTGGCCATTTCTCATTCCGTAGTGCTTGATGCGCAAGTGGCCGTTCACGGCAATGCGATTTTTTTTTTTCGATTTTGAGAATATTTTTTTTTCTGACGATGGACTGCGCATTATTGCTCGTTGAAAGAGGGAAATTTAATAAATGGAGAAATTAGAAACGCTCGTTTTCATTCTTTGGAAACGATGATGAGCCGTAAAATATGACGTACGAGTGGCTGCCATTGCCGGGCTGGAGCTGACAGCTTCTGATATTCGACAAGAACTACTGCTGGAACGGATTGTGGCGCTATAGCGCAAATGACCTTAAATCAGAAACCATGCAGTGTGATGTTGATGCGACTAATGCATCCTCCAGATTCTGTCATGAAGTTTCGCTGGTATACTATTTGAACAAAATGCGTCTCGACTTCTATAGGGCGTTAATTAACCTATATATTCCAATAACGTTGTAGAACAATGCATGAGTTCTACGAATTGCATACATGTAACCAGTAGATGTTTTCTAATAAAATGCTGATTGAGGTAGATAGCAATTTCTACGTGTAGAAAATGTAATGAAACGAAGAATTTTTGATATTCAGAAAAACGTCAACGTTCATGGGACGCCTTTTCATAAAAATAATTCTGTTGTTAGAATGGCAATGGACCTGTTAACATTACCACGCGCTATGTACATGTATGAATGAGTTAAATATGCAGTGTGGTCCTGGATTGCGTATTGCAGTGAAGTGTTTGTATTTGGGATTGCAACTTGCAAAATGAAAGGGATGTAATTACTGTATATTGGCGAATTAAAATAAGAATTAAATCAAAATACATGTTTCCGTTTCACATTACACATGCTCTAATAGACAAATGCACATGACAGGTACTTTTACAGACAGTATTGAACTTTTGGCAGAGTTCGAAGGTCTGCATTTTCATAAGTTGTACTTTCAACAACACATTGGAACATGTTATGGCATCAGGTCAAAGAACATGTAACCTGTTCTCACAGGTAATGTGACTTTCACCAAAGCATTTTGTTTTTTAAAATCCAGTTGTACCGATATAAACCTTGAAGCAAGAAACACAAATGCAGGAATAAAATTTGCAACAATGCTTCACTGCAATACACAATGTAATTGCTGGCCGAAGGAAATAAATTATATAATTATACTTTTGTTTCAATTTTGTTTTTCGGAAATTTATGAAATTTTTAAGTTTTAGGAAATTGCATTTCAGATAACTGAAAGAATATACACTTGAATTCTTCAAAAATGATGCAGAATTTCAAATGGGCACTTCACATCTTACCAGCTATATACGAGTTTTATAAAAATGTGTTTATGGCAGTATTGTTCATATAATGTAGAAACTAAATTAAAAATAAGTAAAAAAAATCAACCGTCTGCATGACGATATTTTTCAACTAAACAGTGTATAAAATTGCATACTTATAATTCGATGAAATTGTTAATTTCAAACAAAATCAATTATCGCTACACATGTATAAGTTTCACTCATGTCATAAGATAGAATACATACGAGGTACATATAACAATGTAGAATACTTTACATACGCAAAAAAAAATTAATTGTCAAAATGGCGCCATGGTTAGTTCATTCTATTATCCAATTCGTCTAATGTCAACTTCTTGCAACCTGTTTATGAAGAAACATCAGCTTGAAGTTTAAAAATGGAAAGTTTCAGCCATTAAACTACAGAATATCGTTTCTGTGGGTTTATTTTTTTCAATGTTAGTTTTATTTTCTTTAAATCCAGAAACTTCAAAAGGAAGATCTTATTATCTCGGTCTTTATGTCATTATTTTTTGTTGTATTCAAGTTATTGGCAAAGTTAATAAGTTAACAATGACAGCCAGGCTGTTATGTGTCCCATGGCCAATCGATGTTAACATTACATAACAATACAATTGTTATTCGAAAATATGTTCGACACATGACGCTAATGACTCGATGTCGATCACATGATCAGACTTAGGTCTGACCCAAATAAACATTAACTGTATTTTCCACCTGATGGTGTAGCCTACTTCGCACAGCGTATAAAAACTCTATCATCAGTATAAAATGTGAATAGTCAACCATTATGTTTAGCATTTTTAAAAGCCGTCACGTGGAAGCTTCTGTTATTGTTGCAAAAACTGTCTCTTCCCAATGCAAACCTGTCGATATCATCTAACGCTTTCAACGAATTGCGAACATTTTGGTAATTCCTGGTCGAGCCCCTGGCAAGGGCTTTTGGATATATATAGACTGATGATGTCGGCACTTTATTTGCCTCCACTACATTTCGCATTGTGCGAGGCATTAGACCAAAGGCAATGTTGTTTGTCACGGGCACGCACGTGACACTGATCGATACCTTTCTGGTATTCCGTGCATTGGAAGTGTTCCCATGGGCTCTCGTTACTGCACGCGCGTTGCCTGGATGCTTCTATACGTCACGTCACGTGGGTGGAGCCCTTAAGGTCTGAGGACTAATGGAGGAATGCGTGAAATGACACTTTTCAATTGTGCGTCTTGTTATTCTATGAAGACGCTGCTCTCTTTGGATGGGACTTTTGAATGATAATAATGTCAACACTTAAGCCCCCGGATCATAAAAATCATGTTCGCTATTGAGACGTCTTCGTGGCAGCAATTTGCATAATACGCCGATCCAAGACGAGGGCCTTCCTGTGTCTCCTCTAGAAAATTTCTTTTTTAAAGTTTCGCCATTATATGGAGAATCCGATAGCTGAGGATTCAAATATCCATTCTGCGCGTATGCAAATTTAGTAATTTTTTTTTTTACATTCGGGATCTATTAGCTCAGTTGCTATAAGAAATGAAATGCGTTCCATTCTCCGGTGAGGTATAGCATTTTTGTTGTTGCTATATGAAATGCCGTCACTGTAATGCAAATAGTTTGTTATCAAACAAACAGTAAAAACTGCTTATTTCGATCACTCTGTTCCAGGGGGATGAAAACACGCTAAACATTGACCTTATCAAAATAATTTGCTAGCTCTGTGTTTTAAAAATACAAATATTTCTATTCTATTCTATTCTTTACTCTGCAGTCAGTACATAGTACCATGTGGCAGAGGAGATCATCATTCAAATTAAATCAGACCAATTAGTCTGGTCTTGATTGATCCCAAAATTACAATTTAATTAATTTTCCCGTATTTGGGAT
>JAQGBX010007119.1:0-11747 GCA_034698745.1 Megaphyllum sjaelandicum | reverse complement strand
GTGCTTAACTTCTAAGTTCTAGTATCTTATTTCGACTGATTCATCGACTGACTTTGATTGTGAACCGAAATATCGAACACGATCACTGGCGATCACTAGGTAAGGGTATGCTGCAATGTTATTTTTCATAATGGAAGCATACCCTGAGTTCTTGAGGGTATGCTGAAGCATACCAAGCATACTAGGCAGGCCCGCCTATGGCTGTGAACATCAAATGCAAGGCATTGCAAGATTTGTACTGAATGTGCCTTTATTGAAAAATATGCAATATGAGCTTGATCAATATGGGCTATTTTGAAATATAATTCCGAGATATGACCACTGTCTAACAACCTAGTGCTTCAAGCAAAGATAAGAATTTTAGATTTATTCAAGTTTAATGCTAGTTGGTTTATCTCTAGATATTTGCATAGGCAGCTTATTAGAGCTGTGAGGTTTCTCCTAGTGGTGGCTATCAACATGACATTATCAGCATATAGGAGGTTGAATATGTGTAAGTCCCTGATAGGGTATCCTAGCCATGTAGGAAGGAGGGAAAGATGGTCACTGATAAAAATTATAAATAAAAAATTGCTTAGAGGGTCGCCCTGTAGCACCCCTGAGGAGAGTCTGCAAGGCACCTAGGTGCCATCCTCTGCATGAGTTACCAGTGCCTGTTGTGCATTAAATGTTTAAATATTAGTTAGGAGCTTGTCGGGGAAGTTTACTGCTTTCAATTTTGCCCACAGGGTGTAATGATTGACCGAGTCGAACGCTTTTGTAGGGTCTGCAAAAATGCGTAGATTGCTTTGCGTGGAGATTTATTATTATGCTTTATAAGTAAATTTAAAATTAATATTTAATCCTTTGTGCCCTTGTTTGCTTGATTGGCTGCTTGTTCCCAGGGGATGATTTGTTGTTGGATAGTCCATACCTTTACCCTTTCTGCAATAATACACATGTAGATTTTGGCTAACACTGAGATTAGAGATATTGGGCGGTAGTTGTTAGGGTCCAGAGGATCACCTTTTTTCATATAGGATGAACTAGAATAAGCTTCCAGTTGTCACTGAAGTGGTGAGTTTAAAGTGTATTATTAAAAATCCTTAATAGTTTATCAATGATAGAATGGAAGCATTATATCTATACCGGAAGCTTTTCCTTTTTTGATTTTTTGAAGTGCTAGGATTAGTTCTTGAAAAGTTATATGGTGGTCTAGTTGTGAGACAGGGAGTATCTGATTTGCTTACAATTTATTTTTAATTTGTTCATGTAGTTATTAACTTTTAATAGGAGTAGTTTGGGTGGTGGTGAGTATAATGTTTTAAAATACCTTTCCCAGATAGATTTCCTATGTAATAGTGTGAGCTTGTATACTTTGTGGTATTTTCCGATAAGATCCCAGAAATCTGAGGAGTTTTTGCCACCAATAACTTACCATGCCAATCTAGTAAATAAATTGTTTTCTTTTCCCTACATTTCTCTTGGAATTTCAATTTAGCGATATCCATGTTTTTAATTGTTGACAGGACTCATGATAAATAACTTTGTTGATAGCTTAGAGTCCTTTTTGCTTGCAATGAAGTCCAAATCGAACCAAGATGAATTTCTTGGTTTTACTTTGTCTTTAGAATTTTGGTAGATCAGTGATAATTGTTTAGCCATGGAGATGTATACGTTCTGAAAGGTCGTGTACATTCTGTAAGGTGTTACCTCTTAAATATCTATGTTCGCCATCTTCAGGTTCACCTGTTAATGAAATTCTTGGGCTATTGCAGGGTTCTATCGTATTATGAGGTATAGGGTTTGCTTTTTGTTTTGTTTCTGTTCAATTTTTTGTTTTATGGTATCAAAGATTGGGAAGTGTTCAGAGTTATGGTGAAGTATGATTGAAAACCCTAATATTGTGTTGAGCATAGCTTTATTTACAATAACGCGATCTAAAGTGCTAAAGGTTGTTTTGTCATAACAAGTAAGGGTTCCTTTATATTCACTGTATGTTCGACCATTCAGAAACGGTAAAAGAAATTGATCCATGCATTAATTTGCTGTTCGAGCATTACAGTCTCCTGTCATAAAAAGTGGGTATTTATTGCAGCCATGGATAAGTTTGGAGAAGTTGATTTTTAGCAGTTTAGACATGTTTATTAGGAGGTAGAGTGACCCTTGGATAAAATGAAAATTGTTTTGGGTAATTTCACGTTTTATAAATAGCCATTCCTGGGCAGTATCGAATATATGAATTATTTTAAAGTTGTGGTGGTCATAAGCCAGTAATATGCCACCTGAAGGTCGACCCTTTTTCTTATTTTTGGTTGCAGGTATGTGCACTAGCTTGAATCTATTTAGAAATAAAGTAGGGAGGCCATTGTCCAAGTCTGCATAAGGCAGATAATGTCATGTTTGAGGATGATGTCAATTGCATCTGTATTGTTTAAAATTGAGTTTATGCACGTAGAAGCAACGTTTTCGCATGCCATGAAAGCCGTATTGTTTCCATGGCTGGGACGATGCACTTTATCTTAGATTGATGACTTGTTGACCTACAGTAGAGAAAGAATACAACATCTAAAAGATTTAGGCGAAATCCTGACTGCATTGAAAGATGCAGGATATTTTGCAAACACGCCCAACTGTGATTGCGCGAAGAAAAGCGTACAATAATTGGGTTACAAGATAAGAGCGGGAGCAGTTTCCATGGAGGCCCATACAGTCACGAACTCTTAACTTATCGCCGATTCATCCCGAAGTTCGCAGAGTTAGCAAGACCAATGATGGAGTTGACCAAGAAATATGACACCTTTGACTCGGATGAATGCAGGAAGTGTTCCTTTCATACACTAAAGAATACAATTACAGCAGAACCAGAGCTTAGGTTACCACAACATCAGGGATAGCCTAGTGGTACACGTTGATGCATCAGATACTGCTATTGCAGCCATGCTGTTAGCTCGTGCCGAAGAAGGATCGGATGGACTACGGCCATGTGTGTATGCGTCACATGCTTTCAGAGATTCTGAGAGGAATTGACTACGCGTTGAAGCTGTGGTGGTGGTACCTGTTATCTCGACCCGCCACCATATTTACGGACAGCTCCGGAGTAGCCCGAATGAGCAAGAGGACCGCTGATGCCAACTCAATTTAAAATTGTGAAACGAATACAGCAGTACTCAATTAATTCGCAATATGTCAAAGGAAAGGCCAACCAGGCCACATATAGCCTTTCAAGGAAACCAGAATCGACTGTTTGTGCAGCTCTGATGATCGAGAGTAGCGCTTAAAAAACAACAAATGTGCCAAGCACAACGAGACGATGCCAATTGGAAGCAATACTTCAAGGTAAACGAACACTTAAAGAAGGATGGCAAATCAGCATCAAATAAGACGCTTTGCTGTGGAAGCAAACCATGACAAGATGAAGAGTAATTGTCTCTCGTCATTAGAAGTTACGAAAGGATTTTCTATGCGAGTGGCATGAAGCTCCAGTGGAAGGCCATCTTAGATAGTAAAAATTTATTCAGACAGTATGAAAGGCTTGCTATTGGTCAGGATTGGCGCCGAAGCCAAGGCCATAGTCAATGCTTGTGCTGTGAGCGTAACAACATATAGGCAACACATTAAAGACCTTTAAGACTATGCCTAGCAACCGAACTACCTGCTGAACCTTTCGATACCATGTCAGTGGATTTTGTAACCGGATTACCGATTACCGTTTAAGGCAATGACTCCCTTCTAGTCATTATCGACAAACTTCCGAAGTGAGTGATGATTATTCCAACAGGAACACTTGTGACCGCAGAATACGTTGCAAAGATCTTCTTTCGGGAGTTTGTAAGAATAAGAGAATTTCCAACAAAACTAGTGAGTGCCTGAGACAGATAGAATGAGAAATCTCAGACGGAATCACCCTTTCCGTCTTCCCTAGTATCAATAAGTCATCCACGTAAACCATGACCAGAGCATCCCACTGAAGTCCATCGCGGAGTTCCCCAAGCCGGAGGAATTCGAGGACTTGCGCCGCTTATTCGCCATGCTAAACTTTTACCGTCGCTTCATCCCGCACATGGCACCACACCCAAGCTGTCCTTAATTAATACCTTAAGGACAGCTAGAAGAACGACCATCGGTCGACCCGCATCACGTCGCACCAGAGCCGGCAATTCGAATGCGCATTATTTTCACTGTTAGCATTGCTGCTAGGCGCGGAGAGGATCCGCACAACACCTTATCATCGAGCGGCAAACAAAAGTGGAACGATTCCACCGGCAGCTCAAGGCAGCCCTCAAATCCCATGCTATGGAATAGTCACTATAGCGGATCAACGTCCTTCTTATTGTGCTGCTCGGCATACGGATGGCGGTCAAGGAGGATCTGGCAGTCTCCATCGCGGAGTTGGTATATAAGAACACGCTTCGACTTTCTGGTGAATTTTTCAAGCCACAATCGGCCTTGGTGGACCCGGCTAACTTTGCCAGGCAGCTCAGGGACTGCTTGGAGCAGCTACAGCCCCCGCTATGCACGGCACACTGCCGGTCGCCAATCTAGTAATGGCATCACACATGTTTTTGTGGCACAATGCCATCCGCCACCCGCTACAGCCCCGTGTGACAGTCCGTTTAAGGTGCTCACGCGCCAGGTGACAACTTTAACCTTGCTGGTCTGGGGCAATCGGGTGACCATTGGAGTGGACCTTTTCAAGCCAGCATACCGCCACCGGTACTGACACTACCAACGGCACTGCCTCCAGCTGCAACGACCTGCGCGCGTTGCCTGGCGCCTCCAACCCCCGCAGTGACATGGCAGATGCCTTCACCCATTGTCACTGGTGGGGGAGTACTGTGGTGACTATGGATGGACAGGATAGTTGGCCCAGAGCAGCAGTCAGAAGCACCATAGGTCATGGGAGGGACCTACAGCTGGAGCCTTACCTGAAGGTGTCGTGTGTCCCCGACCTTTCGAACACGTAGCTCAGCACGCGCTAGCCCTTGTTCCGCCATCCTCGTTACGAATGGCCACTTGGCCACAGTTTAATTCTTATGTTATCGAACACTAACTTGTAATTGTAAATAAAGTGTACATACATCGTCAGCAACACTAGGTCTGTTTACTGTCATCCAAGACGCTAAAAAAGGCATAGGCCTGTTCCAGAATTTCCATGACAACAATTTCATGGTTCATCAGGCTAACATAGTGTAACATTGGTTTGAGGAGCATAAAGCATCATTTGCACACTTCTACTGGCTACCACAAAGTACCGACTTCAACCAAATGATGGATCAGTGGCACGTGCTAGAAAAGCATATGATGGTAAGAACATACTGAGAGGCCCAGCTGAAGCAAAGCAGAGCTCACACAAGAAAGAAAAGCGAGCAATACAAACCAATGTTTTCCTGTTCATGCGCACGTGCTGATGAGTATGGCAATGCTGCTCCTTAGCATGTTTATTTCCCGCTTGGCTCTCTTGTGTGCGCTGCTTCGCTTGGAGCCTCAGTATGTCGTTCGCCTAAAGAGTTCTTTGACTATTGCTTTAACGAACAAAAATCTTAACAAAATGTTGTAATTCTGACAAAAAGTAATCATTCAGACATTGCACAAACTCATCAAAGGAATGCCAATACAGAATCATAATTTAATTAGGTCTGAAGATCATCCAAGGACAAATTAAAGTGTGGCTTTTTTAGCCAGGCAGTGTACGACAGTAAATAAGAAAATGTGCTTAATTATAATCAAACGATTACCTGTTCTTTTATTTCCTTTATTTCTTGCTGTTGATTTTCCATCCACTTCATGGTTTCCTTGTCTTCCAATGTCAACACATCTGGCTTCATTTTGGGTTCAGTCATCAATGGAACTATAAAAATAATCATTGGTGTCTATTGTAATGAAGTAAATCGTTATGCACAACATTAAAACAATGTATGAAATACATATACATGGTTTGCCACTTATGAACGTTTTTTTCAAAACAATCAAGTCACACATGTTGCCCTTTGGTGCTAAAGGCAAAATTACACATGCCTTCGGTTACATCATGTAGTTTGGATGGTCATGATATGTTATCACGACATTTTGCTCATCTGCAAATCATTAGTGCAGTCATGTTTCCTATGATCAAAAGAAAATGTGATGTTGCACTACATGTATTAAATGTGGGGGGTTACCAATTTGAAACTCCTATTATAAGTGTTGCTTGTAACTATTGCGTCTGTTGAGAATTACATTGAATAGATGTACTGCCATCATGTGGTATGCTGGAGAACTAACTTGTTTTAGCTCTTGTTTTACTGTTCAATGTGACATGTTTTATGCTGATTGCTTTCTGGTTCATTAATTAATTTGAACAGGGCATATGCTTAGTTTTTCAGCAGTGTGCACACTGTTTAGCTAGCATAGCAAAAGGGACAGAGTATTATTTACCCAAGAAAAATCAAAAACAAGTGCTATTCAATGGAGTGCACAGGAAGTGCACAGGAAGGTAGACATGAAGAAAAAATATTCAATTTTTTGATATATGGCGTATGGCATATGGCGTCTCGAACATGAACCTTTACTACACTACAAACATTGCACTACAACACTTGCATCACTATAGGTACAACAGTCCAATGTCCGTTTAAAACATGTCACATTGATTTCAGCGATTTTCTTTATGTTTACCATCCTTGATCATGGCTACCATCTTGATCTTCACAGTTGCTTAAATAAACTAAATGTAATGATAAACAAATGTATATGTATGCATTAATGTTTTTGGAATGATGATTGGTTTCACGGCATTGATTTCAAAGTTTTTAATCAATTGCTTGATCCACTGAGTTTGTAAGGATAAACCATAAGTGTTTTCGACTGGCACAGAGGATTGTACTGTTGTTTAAATTTAATATGTAACCAGTATTTGATTTCACATCTTCTATGTGGACTTCCCAGTCTACATTTGCAAAAACTGTCAGGCTAATTGGTTATGGAAACTACCCAGTTGTCGTAATTTATTGACGGCGATCTTTAGATATTAGAAGGCTTTTCACCAGTTTATTTGGTTTAAATTTATGTAACCACTGCAATGTACAGTCTTGTGTTTGTTGACAAATAGAGCAAGAAACCAGCAGCTGTTTTGTACTCTGTTTTCATCTTTGATGGAATTTATTTATTTTGCAGTAGCCAGCATTAATAGGAATATTTGATGATTTACTGTCTGCTAGATTGAATTTGATTAATGTCTTGTGATGTACAATTGTCAATGAGCATAGAATATAACACAACCATGATCAAACTGAAGTTGAAGTAGTACTTTAAGTTAACCAGTGTGTTTTACTGAAAACTGTTAGAAATGTTAGAAGGGCCCCACCCCTCAGCCTAATCATGCAGGGACACCCCACAGAGCTAGTTTCCTTCTCAGACGAGAGAAAAATATTAATATTGCAATAAATTAGCATCCGATTAATCAAAATTTCCTCCTAAATTAGTATAAAAGGAGGAGAATTTCCCATAGCAAATCAGTTAACTTTAAGACTCTAGCCTGGAGTCACTTCAGCCCAGGGTAGTGCGGTTACCCTATACAGTCGGGGTGGCAGAAGTAATTAGGAGTGTTTCATTATGTATTATGTAGTTAAGATTTTTGTTTAGATTTTTTTGTTTTCTTTTATCAGTTAATATTGATTATATTGTAGAATACCTTAGAGAGGATTGAAATAATTGCTTAGTCTGTCTGTAAATTACTTGTGAGTAACGTACTAATTAGGGATATGTTAGGATTAGCTTAGGGATAGAATAGCAAGATTTTATGGTGTTCCCTTGCTGTTGGTGTATCGTTCATTTATTTCATTAGGAATAAACTTTTATTGTACCCTGTCAGCAAAACTCGTGTCTGGGGGAATTGATTGGGAAACAGTTATTCTCAAAGTTACCAATTAAATTAGACAAAGATATGGTAAGTAATTAATCGGCATTAATTAAGGAAGTGAGAACTAAGACCCCTCTGTGGAGGCAAGTATGCTACCAAAAGCACTCCCCTTAAGCAACCCCGTGTGTTATCAGGGCCCCCAGTTTCGGCAGCAAAGGGGGACGGGTAACACTGGTATGGAGTGACGTCGGATGCCTTCATTGGCTGTTATGAAGAAGTGCATCATGAAGAAGACATTATGACATCTCAAAGAGCAAATGGGTTTTAGTTCCAACCACCCCATTCTGCTGGGGCAATTAAAGTGCTGTTAGCTGAATCTTAATACCTTCATCATTACGTAAAAACTGATGTTTAACTGCCAAAACACTAAATATTCATAGTCTTAACAAATTGCTTTAGTTACTCTATGAGCTGAGAGTAGCCTTTCCCAGCAATTGTGGGCAATTGCTGTAATAAGCTATGACCATCAATATTTACCAGTTTCCACTAGGGGTTGCTGTTTGCTTTGGGCAGCCAACATCTTATGTACCATATCTAGTACCTGTCTTGCCTGATTATCAGCTGATGTTGGAAATGGTGTTCAAGCTATCATCCCTTAATGCAACACTTATTTTTCTTGAAAGTTGCATTTATCAGTCTTAAGGCCATCAGCTATGTTTTAACTAATTAGTTCAAGCACTGCTTTTGTGTTACAATGTCCAAACCTATGATGTCAAATATGAATGCACTGCTTTTTATGGTTCAACATGAGATTGGAGGCTTTCCTGTCTTTGTCCAGTGTAAACAACCCTTCTAGAGATGTAGCAGTATACATATTACCATTGAGGGGTATGCTGCCCTTTGAACATTGAAAATGTACTTTCAGTCCTATACAGGTAAGCTTACTTAAAGAAAAATGACTCCCATTGAAATCTAGATTGTACATCTAAACTTCTACTGTTATTGGTTGTGCACCACTCAGATTACTATTCTTACATTAGTTTTTCCTGTCCTGAAAACTTTTAAAAAACCCTTTTGGCACATGATGTGTACCCTGGCACCAAAATCTACATACAGCTTGTTACATCTTCGCATTTCTTTATGCTGAGGCAGTTGTCTGGTTTACTATTGTTCTCGACAGTCCTGTTTGAAATGCTCGGACTTTTTGCTCAAAAAAGAAAAACATTTATCACTTTCTGTAGAAAAGTTATGTGTACTTCCCCTCTTTGATTGCCTATTTCGGTGTTGAGCCTGGATAATCATGGACCAAAGTCAACATAAGTAGAAACCTTACGGCAAACTAATTAGTAAATATTTCCCAAAGTTTTAGGAAATTTGGAAATGCCCTGCATCATAAGATAACTCACCATCCTTGGTGAAAAGCCTTTTAACTTTTATCCACATCATCCACTTAATCTGCTTGTTTGAAAGCAATTTTTTAACCAACCAGACTCCATGGCCTCTGCCTAAAAAAATCAAAACCCCACACTTTTCAGCAAGTTTAGAGCAATTGTACAATTTAGTTGCAGCTTCAGCATTGCAATTCCATTAAGAATGCAACTGCCAATGAAGATAACTGATCCATTTCAGTGTGCCAAACTTCATTAACAGTGGATTGTCTCCACTGTTGATTTTCTTCATCTCACAGGCCGTTGACTTCCGGTCATGGTAATCTTCAGCCCAGTCTGTATCCACGTAGCAGACTAGATTGATAAATCTTACAGCATAAAGTATAAATTGTCTGTCGCTTGTGTTATGAAGGTAGCACATTACCCGCTTCACAGATTACCAGCCAGATTGTGTTAAACGCTAAACTTAGCATTCTAGAAGCAGAACTGGTGTCGAGACATATGGACAACTGACCGTGGCGATGTATAACAACAATCCATTCACCTGCTGATACTCGTTGTTCGGAAGAACTGGTCTGTTCAAATTCAAATTCAATTTTTTACCCTGCAGTCGGCACATAGTACCATGTGGCAGGGGAGATCATTATACAATTTGATTGACCCCTTATTGACCCCTTAAAATATTTTAAGATATTTTTAACAAATCTCAGTACCAGCTGACAGAAAACCAGTCTCCATAGGCAAATACGATGGCTTTGGCTCGTCTAGATCATGAGTTCTGCATATGTAAAGAATCTTAGCTTCCTGAGTCTGCAGGAAGTCTCCATTTGTGTTGCGTTCCACTTTGATGCCTAGGTAAGAAGCCACCTCACCCAAGTCTCGCACTTCAAAGTGGCTGGTGAGCTATATACCAGTAACACCTTCTTGGAGAGCTTGGCTGATCCACCAAGTGTCAGTAGATTATCCACATAAAGCAAGATGTGTGCCTTCTTGTTTGGCTCTGTTTTCACAAACAAACATGCTTTGACTGCACTCTGTTGGAAGCCCAACTTTCACAGAACAAGGAAAGAACCTTAAGCACTCCAGGCATGGCAGACTTCTTTAGCCCATACAAACTTGTGAAGCCATCACAATTTCTCCTCCTTCCTGACACGACAAATCCAGGGGGTTGCTATATGTACAGCTCCTCCACCAGCTTGCAATAAAAATAAGCTGATTTCATGTCTAGCTGGCAAACAGATTATTGGCAGCTGCTACTGTATGTCTCATCATAGACAAAATCAATCTTTTAATTAAAGCCTCGTGCGACGATACTTTCCTTGTAAGTGTGAATATGACTATCTGTGTTAGTCTTTGCCTTAAATACCCATTTGCAAATGATTGTCATTCGTTCTGTCAGAAAATCATTGAGCTTCCACATGTGGTGTTGTAGAGATGCCATTTCCTCCTAGCAGCACATTCAGGGTGGCAAACGATTTCCAAGATTCAATATTTAGGACTTTTTTAGAATAAATTTTAGGACTTTTTTAGGACTTTTTTTAGATTAAATTTTAAGGCTTTTAAGATTTTTTTTAAAGGAAAACATTTTTAATGCAGTATTTGATTTTTAATTCACATTTATAATAACTCAAAATTACAACAGGGTTTCCTAGAAATTTCGTTATCAATTTCCCTGAATTTTCCACATTTCAAAAAATGTCCCTGACCAATGACAACGTGAAAAATTGACATTTTTTAAACATTTTTTGAACAATTCGGAAAATCGTTTGAAAATGTTGAAAATTTGAGCTCGGAAAACGTGGAAAATTTTCAAATTTGTCTTTTGACTAAGTGAAAAAGTTTGCAACTTTGTACACGGAAAACGGGGAAAATTTTGCAAATTTGGACTCTGAGAAGGTGAACAGTTTTGCAGATTTGGACTCAAAAAAGGTGGAAAATTTGGCAAATTTGAACTCAATTTTGCAAATTTGGACTCGGAAAAGGTGGAAAAATTGGCAAATTTGGACTCGGAAAAGGTAGAAAATTTTGGCAAATTTGGACTCGGAAAAGGTGGAAAATTTTGGCAAATTTAGACTCGGAAAAGGTGAAAAATTTTTGGCAAATTTGGACTCGGAAAAGGTGGAAAATTTTGCAAATTTGTACTCGGAAAACGAGGAAAATTGTGCAAATATGTACACGGAAAACCTTGAGAATTTTGCAAGATGGTACATGAAATATGTGGAGAAATTTTCAAATTTGTACTTGGAAAACTCAGAGAATTTTGAAAATTTGAACATGGCAAACCTAGGAAATTTTTGCAAATCTGTACACAAAAACGTGGAAAATTTTGCAAATTTGTATTAGGAAAACCTATAAAAACGTTTGCAAATTTTTACAAGAACAAGGTGAAAAATTTGGCAAATTGTACTTAAAAAATGGGCCCTGAGCTAACCATTAATTAATAAGCCATTCTTCCTTGACTTTTCCAGACATTTTGAAGTTTCATCAACATCTTAAGCTTCAAGTGGTCAGAGACGATTAATAAAATAAATACGACCAAA
>JAQGBX010007118.1:0-11748 GCA_034698745.1 Megaphyllum sjaelandicum | reverse complement strand
CTACTCTATCCCACTTTCCACATCGTGTCCGTGACTCAATTTATCCCCCCCTCCTTTCCCCTACATGAGGACGTCCTTTTTGAATGTCCCCTTAGTCAATTTTGCCAAATATTAAATATATTCGATATCGATTTTTAAAAAATTGTGGAAAAATTGGCATATGTTAACTTTGACACTGTCATTAGTCAGGGAAATTTGTTTGAAGCGGGAGTGCGATGTATGAAAATGTAAATATATTGGGGTCATGATATTTTTTGAAATATTTACTTTCCAGGAATGTATTTCAAAATTCATCGCAAAGTATTTTTGGATATGTGGTGACTCTTCAACACCGCCACATATTTCTTACCCATGTTTAATGGAAAAATTCTTATGCATTTTGTGCACGCTGTATCATATTCACATTTTGTTCCTTGACATCACGACTCAGATATACAAAGTTTATTTCATTGGTTTTCCCAATAAATAATTTATCCCAATAACGAATTTCAGCTTGTCGAATAGATAGATGAACGACAGAAAACGTCTGAGATTTGACCAAAATAGAGTTTTCTAAAGACTTTTTTAACCGTTTTATAGAAGTGTATGAAAGTTGACAAAAGCGAATTTATCATTTGTTTGGAGGGCTCAATAGATTCAATAAAGTATTTAGTCGAAAGTAGACACGTGAGAGATGTTTGAACAAGAATTCTGATGAATTTTATTTGTGACGTCCATGAAGATAACGCCTGGGACAATAGCCAGTAACCACCTGTGTTTCGGCGATGTCGTCATCAAAATTGGCGACCAGAGCGCCCTCTACATGGAGCACGAGGAAGCAAACGACGCCATTCGCGCATCAGGAAATGCGCTCGAACTTCTGGTACTCAAGTAAGTCCATGTGCAAACGTGCCAAGTTTTGCATGCTCTAGAAAAAGGCGTTGGCGCGAAATAACAGTCGACGCTCTTGAATTAGTTTCTTCAACAAATCCAAAGAGGGCATACTTGTACAGCCTAGCAGAAAATGGCAATTTTTTTGAGAAGTTATGACCTCCATTAGCAAATGGGAGCATTTTAAAAAAAGTATTTTCTCAAAAAGTAGAAACAAAAGTCTAAGTTTAAAAGATTATTCGACATGAGCATTAAAAAATTAACATCGATGCATATTTTGATAACTCTTAATTACTACTATTTACAAAATTTCAAGAGAAGTCAAAATGTATTGCTAAAATAGAATTAGTATCTAGAATTAGGGTCTCCCCAGATCAGGATTCAAAATCACAATCCAAAATCAATGCTTCTACATGTACGTATACGTAGTTAGCTCATGGCTCATTTGCATACGTTTTAAAAAAATTAAGTGCAAATTTGCAAAATTCTCAACAATTTCAGAGAAAAATTTGCTAAAATTTCAAGAGTTTCAGAGTACAAACTTGTAAATTTTCAACAGTTTCCGAGGACAAACTTGTAAAATTTTGACAGTTTCAGAAGACAAACTTGCAGAATTTTCCACATTTTCCGAGCACAAATTTTCAAAATATTAAGTTGTTTTTGAGTATATATTCGTAGAATTTTGAACAATTTTCGAGAAGAAATTTTCAACAAATTCTGAGGATAAATTTGCAAAATTCTCAACTTTTTCAAAGTACAAAATTTCAAAATTTACATCCTTTTCTGAGTATATAGGCTACAAATTTTCAAAAATTTTCAACATTTTCCGAGTACAAATATGTAAAATTTTCAAAAACTATTCATGCTAATTTTCAAATGATCGATGCAAAACAGTTTGGTCGTTGGTCAGTGTAATTTGTTTAAAAATCTGAAAAAGTCAGGGAAGTTGAATATGAAATTTCCGGGGGGTTGTTAAATTTTTCAAACTAGTAACAACTTCATGCATTAACTTCATCCTATTCCCTGAATATATTCTTAAAACGTTACCGTTAATGTAACAAGATTTTCCAGACAGAATACTAAGAGCAAGATAAATTACTTTGAGTAATTAATGGATGCAGTTCAACTTAACAAGGGCAATTTTTTTTACACCAACTTCATTGTATACATACATGTATAAATTTACAGAGAAACTTGAAACTGTTTCTTTTTTAATGCATTGGTATTGACACGAATTATGTTATGAAATCACCTGGTTTAATTGTCCTAGCATTCTCTTTTACCAAGGACAAAGCATCATTACATGTGTTAAATTTAATCCAAGATCTTGATGATAATCTCGTCAAATTAAAAAAACAAAATCCAAGAAAGCATTTTCTTAAAAACATTTTGGAACGGCGCCCAAAGTCCCTGTTTGAGAGGTCTTGCCAAAACAGACCTAGACAATACACGTGCGCACCAAAATGTAAACTGGAACTTCCTGATAATTCGTGATAGGAACGCACTCGAAGCGAAATAAAAGTTGACACAACATTGTCTTGAATTGAATCCAAGTCTAAATTGGGTAACATCCATTTACCCTAACCGCTAGCAAACATGAAGAGCTTAGGCTTGTTGACAAATGTGAAAATATGATCTTTGTCCTTTGTATCTACTGTATGTTACATACCGTTTAATCGTGTCATGACATAACATGAACCACAGATATCCTATGAAACAAGCCACTACACGAAACTTTTAGGTGAACAATGTTCTAAAACAATTTCTTATCACTAAGAATACTGTGCAAAGAATTTAATCGAAAAGTATTAAGCATTAACATATTCATCTACAAAATACTAAAACTTCAACTGCGTTCAACTTTGAAGAATTTCGAATTTTTAAAAGACATATTTACATGTACTTATTGTTCATGCAGCCCAAATTCCAAAGAAATGGTGACGAATTACAATGGAACCTCATTAAGACGAACTCGCGCAATATTGCGCGTACTGTAAGTACGAAATAATGTCCAATCACCGTCCATTGAAGGGCACTTTAGAATAATATTAATTTCTTTGTTTAAGACGAAATCGGATAATACAATTTTTCGGTTACGACGAAGGAATTTTCGAGATCCCGTGCAATTTAAGAAAATATCACGAAAAACAAATAAACAATCTTCGATAATGAATTATTTCAGTTAAACTATAATTGTATACTTCGAGAGATTGTGTAAGTAGGCTACAGTTAAAAGTTTTCAACATTAAATTCATATTGTTAAATTCATTCTGAGTTTTGATATTCCGAACTACGGTATAAGTGTCATTTTGACACTAGGTTGCGCGAGAATCACTATATAATCCTATGTTGTTACATTTTGCAAGCAGTAGCAGTCAGAAAAATCTTCCATATTTTCTGTATTATAAAACTATCGATAACTTCAGTAGTTGTAGCGTGAAAGGCACACACCCTATCTCACTTCCTTTCGATTGCATAATCCTCCCAAAAATAGAATTCCAAATTCAGAATAAGCTATATAGGCCTATAAGTTAAACCATCAGCCCATGGCAAAAGTTGAACAAACCAAGGGCATTTTTGTCATGTCGATAATATCAGGGGTCAGTTACACATCTGCATGTAACAATCTTCAGAACCAATCTTCGATTCATTGAGGAAAGCATCAGAATACGATTTGTTGCACACACACGCGCATAGATACCCATCTAGGACAATTATTTTTAGCTTCTCTTAAACCAAAGTCATGATGAAGGAATGCTGGGCATGCGCTCATCCAACTCTGAATTTTGCATCAAAAACTTTCCTAACTTTGGAGCTAAAAATAAATACTAAGAGAAAGGGAGAGAAACATGGAGGTTTAGCTGAAGAAGTATCTGGAGCCCATAAGGAAAATATGATTAATTAAACGGTTCAAGAGGAAAAACTTGTTGCCACTTTTAATTGGAAATCGAAATACAATTGATGGATTCGCCATCCGCAGTTCCTTGGAGGTGAGCTTTAAAACACTTTGAAAATAATGTAGTTGAGAAATTTTTCACCATGAAATTGAATGCCGGTGCATGGTTCAAAATGGTATAGGTTGCATAAGGAAATGGACTCCATTATAGTTTCGCATAACATTTGCGTGTTCTCCTAATGACGTCACAGGTGTTTATGCCTTTTTTGTTTCATTTCAAGTCCATAATAGGACCACTAACGTCTTGACTTCGCAATTTTAGAAATGGTAGTTTATTTTTTAAATATCCTTTGTCCGATTTTCATAACATAAGATTACGTGTCTGTTTGATATATTTTAGTATTTCATCATTTGCGATGTTCATTAAATACAGCGTTGATTTGAACACTTTGAAAATAGCAATTAGCAAAAAAAAAGTGCACATTTAGGTTTAAAATCTTGTAACATACAAGCTGTCACTTTGTGGCCATTTTTGATAGTTTACGCAGCCTCAAAAGTCCTTTTTATTGGAGAACATTAAAGTCGGAGGAACATATTGCCAAATTTTTATTGGAAACTGCGAAACAACTTGCTATGATTTCGAACTGTCATTTTTTACACCCATCTGATGAATGATCAAGCTCCCTGATTCCTCCGAATAATTAAAACGAGGCAAAAAAGGTTGTCTGCCTTAAAGTAGGCCATTTTAAAATAAATCGAAAGGAGGCCAAGCAAATACCCCGAGATTTCTTTTCAATAACCTATAGACATCTTTGTTCACGGTACAGTAAACAACACATTTGATACATGTTGGGCCAAGGATTTCTAACTTTTGTATGACAAATTTGTACATCTTGTCGGTTTTTAAGACGAGTCATGTCAAAACTATTTGCTTTCTCATCTGCCATGGGTCTCCCCATTAAGGCAGTTGAGAGAGCAATAGTGGGGAGACTTTACATATTTTTCACTATTGATACCAACAAAAAATCGGGAAAATCATCAATACATGTAGGTATCTTTCAAAATGTGATAAATATTATTACAGAACGCGCATTGTAGAAATATTTTAGCCCTATATCTATACATTTAAAATATATTGCCAACAAACATGGTCACAATAAGCCCTAATCCGAATTAACTGTTATTAGGCAATAAGAAGAATTACCAATAAAGGTTCATAGTGTCCCTAATCTGAATTAACTGAAATTTCCGAAATGCTCCAAAATCGGAAACTTTTTGAGCGCTGACGTGATGTCACGAGTGGAAAATTCCACCTGTTTCTCATGGGTCAATCAATATACACAAAAAGTTCATTGCATGCATGGAATTATACATGTACATGTATATGTAGAACATTGTATGCAACAATCTTTCGTCAACCGGCTTTGCGAATTCGGAGTTTCCAGTTTCAGAAACAAAGTTTCGTTAAAGTTCTTTTTCATGAAATGACAGTCTAATTTCTGTTTTCTTTCAATAGGCGTCCACAAGGACAGAGTAATCCAGGTACTCCTAACGCAGGCCCTGGCACACCATGTTTCACTCCACCACCACCAATTTCTCCAAACGTGTGGAGTCCCAAGAAGGCTCCCTTTCCCCAGAGCCCTAGTCAAGGGCCATTTCACAAATGGGTCCCCCCTTCCCAATCAGCCATACCAAATTCCCCATCCACATTTCAACCCCAGCAATACACACCTCCCTCATCCTTAGGTCCAGCAGTCGGGTCGCCGGGTCGTGGGTCACCCGCGCATGGGTCTCCCATGGCGGGAAGCGTCCCCGTTTTCCCTACGGGTCAAAACCTGGCCTCACCCGCGCACGGGTCCCCCATGGCGGGAAGTATCCCCGTTTTCCCTACTGGTCAAAACCTTGCTTCACCCGTGCGAAATGCACCCCCCGGACCACCGCCCCCACCTCCACCCCCACCACCACCTCCTCCTCCACCACCACCCATGCCGTCTCAGAATGCAGCTATTCCATGGCGTCAAAAGACAAAGGTAAGAAAGACTTCAGAATTTCGCAAAAGTTTCAATAAGTTTCCAGCTGAAAATTCCTTATGGGCTGTAATCTTGCGTCATGTTTCCAGAAAATCGACAATAAATGTCTCGTAGATACGAAACGAGAAAGCAGCTGCCTTTATTTTCCACTTGGCAAGTAACAATCTCAACATCACGCTGACTTGCAAGATGGCTGCTGTTTTATTAACAATAAATCGTAGCCTATATTTCGTAGCGCCTAGGATATTTTTGGAATTATTATTTGAGTAAATTGTGAAAATTGTCAAAAGTATGCAAATTTTTAATTAAAAATAAAAAAATTAAGAAAACCGCAACAGTCAATTTGTGTAAACGCACTTGGCGGACATTATCTCTTATGCTCCATCAAAATCTGGTTCATCCATTTCTAGGAAATGTTACTCAATTCGGCTGTTGCAGAACTATAGAAATGTTTCAAATTTCGGAAATTCTTTGTTAGTACACTTGTGCATCATTTTTTTGCACATCATCTCATTCTGTCATTGGTTTTCAATCACTTTCCATCAGTTTGCAATCAACTATAGGCAACTAATGTCCAATCATGATGTTTGTAAACTCGATATACAGCACATGCATTTGAAACAATTAAAATAATAAATAATAATAATAATAATAAATTTTTTACTCTTATTTTCCAATCAGTTCTTTGCAATATAAGTGTCTATTCTTTGAAATATTTCTATTGCACCTGCTCAATGAAGTGATATTGTCTGGAAATGGGTACATGTACCAGCCTTGTAAACCCGATCCTTATAAAGATTTTCAAAATATTGACGATGGCGCCCTCTCTGTTGTTCGCCACTTCTATAGATATTAGAACTGAGATCAGTTCGTGCAAGAAACGCCCCTAGTCGCAATGCGTTTGGCAATTGATTTTTCGCTGACCATCTAAGAAAATTATTGTTGTTTTCCAGCAAAACGGGAACCCTCAAGTCAGGCCAAACTCTTACGGTTCCCACGAGGCCAACAACGCCTTGGACGAGTCAGGCAACTGCAGTCAGTACGCCAATCTGCCCGCCAAGCTCCATGGCACCTTGCAGAAAGACAAGAAGCCTTTCACCTATACTCCCGGAGGGATAGATTTTTCGGAGTTACGTTCACCCAGGATGCAACGTCGAATCGATCAAAATGCCAGGCAGGTGTCCCCAACCCCCGTGGTCCAATCGCCTTATCAGCAGCAACAGCAGCACGATTACCATCCTCCAGGTCCTCCAGCAGCACCTACCTTTGCCCAGACCCCTGTCAGGCTGCCATTTGCCCAAGCCCAACCTCTTCCCCGGATGCCCAATCCCTCTGGACCCCCCGCTGGTCAGCGCCCTCTGCCGGCCCGAGCTCAAACCATCGGTGTCCCTAATTACAATTCACCCATCCAGCTTTACTCTAAAGAAAATGCTTCAGAGGCTTATCAAAGACAGGTGGGAGATCTTGGCTCTCACGGGAGAGGGTAAGACTTTTTGAGCAGTCTAAGTTCGCTGTAGAGCTAGTCGTGACTGCATGATGATGCGAAGTAGATGATTTCATTAGTTATATTCCAGAATTAGCCTGCCATGCACCATCTACATACATGCATGCAGTTGTAGATTGTTTACGGATTTTGAGGAGGTTCCATTACTTACATGTAGAATTACTAAGAGCAATTAAATTTGCTATGGAGAATTGCGTTCATGGCAGTTGTATGTGAGAAATAATGACATAAGCTACAAAATTGGGCATTAGGAATATACTTGAGAAAAATACATGTAGAGAACAATGAATGCCAATGGACATGCAGTATCATTTTAAATACTTTTTGTTCCTTTCTGTCCAGTACTGTGGAGAGTTTGGTTATTGAAGATTCAAGATTATATCCTCATGTGTTGAAACTTAGCAATTCATGTTTCATTATTTTTAACGTTTTGTTAACGCCTCTTCAGTGACCACTAACCCTTTCAGTACTTTTTTGAATGGCTGAAGGGATTTTCATGAAACTTTGGAAAATGAAACAATATGATATTAATATGTTCTCTGAATTTTTTCAGATTTTTTTTATTGAAAATTAAAAGTTTTACAAAACAACACTTCGAAATTTCAACATCCCGAAACAATGGCATAATTTGTGCCAACCAATTTTTTATGACGTTTTTTAATCTGCAAGATGTGATTTATTAGATTGATGCTAAAAAATTAGTAAAAAGTATAAAAAATTCATGAAAAACAACTTTGTTTTAAGCCTATTTCCACAAATTTCTTGAAAATGTGGCTCCATGTTTTCAATATGCAATAATTTCAAAAGAATTCCAGTAGGACGCACTACAGGCATCATGGCATGCATTTAAAAGTAGGGCTATTCCTCTATGCATTAAAACATTGCAGTGCAACCAAACGTCATTTTCTGAGGACGTGCATCCTTTTTTCAAAAAGGACGTCCTCATGTAGGAGGGAGGGGATCGGTTGAATCACGGACACAATGTGGACAGGGGGCGCATGACCAATTCGGACGTCCACTTGAAAAAAAAATGCCAAATAAAATCGGTTCCCTAAGTAAAAGGGAAATTGAGCGCAATATCGCATAGGTGGGTTATAAATTGCAAAAGTCAGTAAACAGGGCACCTCCAGTCCTGGAAAACCTGGAAAAGTTGGAGAACTTAAAAGCTCAGGATCCATTTGCTAACTTTCAAATTTTCCCGTACAAATTTGCAAAATTTTCATTTTTCTCGAGCATAAACTTGCAAAATTGTCAACCTTTTCCAAGGACAACTTTACAAATTTTTCAATGTTTTTTCGAGGACAAATTTGCAATATTTTTAAGTTTTCCCGAGGACAAATTTGAAATATTTTCCACGTTTTCCAAAGGGCAAATCTTTAACTTTTTCATGTACAGATTTGTAAAATTTTGAACAGTTTTCGACAAGAATTTTGTACAAATTCCAAGAGATTCTAAGGAAAAAATTCTGATCCTTTTCAGACTACAAAATTAAGTTTTCCGAGTACAAATTTGCAAAACTTTCAAAATTTTCCGAATGTAATATTTTCTAAAGTTTCGGACGTCCGAATGGGGGTTCCTGGTTGACCGAACACAATGCGGACAGGGGGTAGGGGGGGGGTCAAATTTTGTGGATTTGTCCTGAAATAAAACTAGGATAAGTGAGAAAAACTAAGCTAAATGAAAAATTCACGTCGTTCACTAGTGGCCAGATTTCTCATCCCCCTCAGAGTGTGGGGATGAGAAAGTACGGTTGTGCCCGATTTCTAGCATTCGCCTAGAAGCAACTTTGGGAAATCACGAAAACCAAAGTCAGGAAAACCGACACGGGAATCGAACCCAGGTCTACCGAATACAATTCCTGAGTGTTAACCACTCAGCCAACTTTGCTCGGTGAAAAATTTCATGACTTAATTGAAGTTATGAGAGTAGAATTATAGTATATAATCAGCAGCTTACACCTAATTTGTGTAAAAAGCTCATAATCCAGTCTTGCAATTACTAATATTTAACAGTGCATCAGAAATCGAAAAAGTTGAAATCCAGAATCCAGGCAATGAATTGAAGGCAGAGTAATTTTGGAATAAGACATCATCAAAGATTATGTTGGTCGTTATTTAGAAAAAAGTTTAAGAACTAAGTAGAGTAGAGTTGTAGCACTTAATCCATCTATGGGAATGTCTCCTTAGTAGAGAAGCACGAATTTAGAGTTTGGGCCTACTAACGCCTGCCATTCCATTCCAATCCATTCCCCAAAGGCTTGCAACTCAGTAATTGGCAAATTCTTAACCTTAGATATCCAAAATAATACGTAATTGTTTCCTATTTTCAACTCAACGCAGGGTACAAGTACCGGGTGGGCAGCCAAATAACCAAAGTAACAGCAACAATGATTACAACGAAGCTCCAGATCAAGGAAACTTTCAGCCACAATCCAGATCGTTTCGTGTCCTTCAGGCTTTAGCCGATGATGGGGGCGATGCAAACGGTTAGTATGTATTAATTCCACTCAAATTAACGCCAAGGAGCTATTTTGGGGGTCAATGAAAATGTTGGTCGGATAATTGCTCGTTACCCAAAAAACCCTGAATGCCGGAACTTTGAGTTTCCAAATGGCAAAATTATCCAAGAAACGCCCATCATGCTTCAATATCCGTGATAATAGTTGTCATAAAAGTGTACATTGTTTTCATAACATAGCATGTCAAGCTGAACTCCTCCGTATTAGGCGTAATTAGATGGAAGAAAATAATTTGATATCTGATTCTGTCACATTTCGAATGGTAAAAAGAACTGCATGTATGAACGGATTTTGTTCATTTTAGAGCTTCAGAACTTGAGAAAAAAATGCTTTTTAAACCAAACTAGACAGTTCCAGAATTTGAAATACATTTAGAGCCCATTTTTCAGACATTTCATAAATCCAAATGCATTAAGAACTCTTCAATTATCAAAGTTTCGCCAGATCTGGGAAACCTGAAAAAGTCAGGAAACTTGAAAATTACTGGAAAAGTCAGGGAAGAATAATTTATTTTGAAAAAGTCCAGGAAGAATAATTTATTTTGAAAAAGACAGGAAAATTCAGCATATTTATGTTGTCACAATCCATAAGTTATGCATCAATTTGCAAATGCAGTACAAATTTGCATAATTTTCAACAGTTTCCGAGGACAAATTTGCAAACATTTTCGACAGATTCCGAGGAGACATTTGCAAAAATGTTCAACAGATTCTGAGGACAAATTTGCAAAATTCTCAACATTTTCAGAGTACAAATTTCAAAATTTTAAACATTTTCCGAATAAAAATTGTTGAAAAATTAGTCAATTAGTTTTCAAAAAGCTACGTTACATTTTGAAAATGTTTTAAAATTGAGATAGAATATTTACTAAAAATCGATGCAAAATACGATTTGCATCATCAACATACATGTAAGTGTACATGTACATGTCAATTTGGTCGCTGGTTAGGAAAATTTGTTTAAAAACCTGGAAAAGTCTGGGAAGTTGAATATGAAATTTCTGGGGAACCCTGATTATTCGCCATGTGATGTTTTATTAAATAGGGGTACACAGGTGCATCTAATTCACGAGATACAGACTTAATTATAAACTCGAATTTTAAAGGAAATTTAAAATTTTAACTCGCAGGAATTAGTAAGTGAAAAACACATTGATTATACAGTACATGTGCATGTACGTCTTAAACAGTTTTAACCTGTTGACATTTGTGATCAATCAATTAGTTTCTTCCAAATAATCAAAGTCACATTTCCTAACATTCAGTCTAACGTCAGTTGAGGATTGGCTTGCCAAGAAAAACAAACTAGAATGTGTAATAAAACAGAGTGTAATCGAGCTAAGGGAACTTACAGAATTCCTAAAAGTTCTAAATATGACATCATTGACATGACTTGTTTCTCATCAACTCGCACTGAATTGATGAACTGAGAGTGAAGTCTTCTTTAACAAATACCTACCATATGACTTCATGGTGCATTACATGAAGCACGAATTTTCATCAATAATTTCATAAAGGATCTGTACACGCTCATTACTATATGATGATATTACCTCAAAAAATGTAGTATCATTCGCTTTCATTACATTTCGACCTTTCAGGATAATTTGAATTGACTATTTTTTGCTTAAAAACACGTATCTGTGTACAATAATGACGACTGTTCGCAATCATTCTGCGCATGCGCGTACTACACATAGTGGCGCAAATTGGAAAAACGAGTCAGGAATGCGTGGCGCGCGAAATTTAAATAAGAGTGTTGTCTATGGGGGAAACTTACTGTACATGAATGACCAGATTAATAATGGGGGACACCTACAGTACACGGTCAATACTAATGACAGGATTAATGATGCGCGCAACCTGAATAGTCATTATTAATGGCGGCCGTCATTAATAATGTATCCACAACCCCGCCCCAGTAATGATGC
>JAQGBX010007117.1:0-11751 GCA_034698745.1 Megaphyllum sjaelandicum | reverse complement strand
AGCCGACCCAGGAATCGAACCTGAGTCTACCGAATGCAAGACGAGGATGCCAACCTCTAAGCCACCTTGCTCGGTTAAATGTAATGATAGCAGTCTTTTGAGTCCAATGCAAGCATGTGATCAATTAGTCAAAGCTGTATAAAACATGGTGAAGATTGTACACTGTAAGACTTCCTGGAAGGGTGAGGGAATTTAAAGCTCGACACTATATAGCTATAGCGCTGAGCGCGCATGTGTCGAGAAGCTAGCGCAGCATAATGTTGAGCTATAACTTAAAACCTCAATACGTGTACTTGCGTATTTGTATTTGACTAAATCTTATGCATTCAGCTAATTTGAACAAAAACTTTAACCAGTTTTTAAGCATTTTTCCTCCTTACAAAGTTAAGAAACAGAAGTAAGAAACCTGATTTGTCAAGCATTCATGGGAAGGCCTAATTCCCAATCAATCAATGACAGGGATATTATTAAGCTCCATATTCTTCTTTGTAGCTTAATTGCATTTTGTGATGCTTAATTACTGTTAAAAACTAGGCTGGTTTTATAATTTTATTGTCTTTTTATATCAAATGTGTACGAGGGCGAGGTAAAAAATCTTACAAAAACTGTGGTGTAGTTAAAGTCAGTTTAACTTTTAATTTGCACTGTATATTTTAGGTCAACTTACATACACTATTTTTCTTTGACGATTAATCAAGTTGCATTTACCCTGCAAATTTCAATTTTGACGTCTCCCTGGTTCTTTGGTGCTGTCAAAGGACAGAATTGGATACTAGACATGCATCGCTCTGTTACTTTTCTTTGATAGATGCGTTTGTTGCCAGCCCAAGAAAATTGGGCTGGCATTTAGGAGTATGAGATTTTTGCTAAGTTGATTGATCAGAAACTGGTTCTCTTTCAAAGCCATGCAATTTCAGCACAATGTGCAACTACTGTACTGTGAATTAAGGGGATGGGAAATGAATGGAATGCGTCCTGTACTGCACGAGATGAGGTAGGCCTATGTCATCAATTCGGAGAATTATATACCACAGTATGATTATACTCACTATAGGACGGTGCAGCGAAAAAGGTGTTTGTCATCCACTCGTGACCAATCGCAACATTACCATATCGATTGCGGCCTGTCCCAGCATTGTTTCGTTTGATACCAAACTCGCGCACTTTTTTATTTCCATATTTCAGTTTTCGAGGCTTTACCCTCCCCGAAATAATACATGGAGGTGAGTCACCGATGCTGAAATGACTACTTAACGTTTGATGAATGCATTGGGGACGATATCGACCGGAATACCCGATCATATGACTAAGAGTCAAGTTATGGACACGTTGACTTTACTTGCATGGGTAGCCTGTGCAAGCAAAATAACGCAAAATTATACCACCAGTCGATGCGTGGGCATATTTCATCTACTTGAAGTGAAGTGCTCCAAGTAGGATTGACCTTCGAGTGTCACCTCCAGCCAGAGAATTGTCCGTTACGCGTAATTACAGAATGATAAAGCACCGGGTGCAATTTTAATGTGCCTCCTTTTAAGAAACAGTTAATTAAAAAATTCCAACGATTTTTACCGTGCACCACAAATTAGGCTACAAGTAATCATCATTAGCAGCTACTGTAGCTCACCGAGACTAAGCATTTGCTCAAGCAGAAGATGACCACTTCGATTAAAACACATCTACAAAATACATGTATTACGTTTGTGCTGCAGTTAATTTCAATTTAGAACAGATGATGTCGCAGAAATAAAAGATTAGACGAAGTTTTTAAGTGCGGTGTACTGTATATATGCTATCAGCAGAAAGGCTTTTTTGGGGTTGTACATGTACTGTTTTGACGACACTGTAAGAGGGTGTAAAATGGTTAATGTTAACCATTTGGCATTTGTGTTTATTAAGAAAATTTCAATAACGAAAGTCGAGATAAGTCAAGGAAAACGTGTATATATACAGTAAATGTATACGATGTATTTTGATGATTTCACACGAGCTAAAGAAGTAAATTCGAAGACTAGATCCGCCATTTTTGATATGTAAGCACCACTGCACTCACAAAAAGTTAAAAATTCTCTCTGTCACCTTGACTTGGAGTGGTGTACTCAACTTTAAAATCGGTACTGCAAGCAATATCATGCCCCCATAATCTGAAACCATTAAGTTGTATTCTAAAGAGCTAGCTATTCGAGTAATAGAACCATTAAGTTCAGGAACGCTTTATGCCTATTCAAAACCAAACTTTTTGTCCTTAAAAGCCACCCAAAAACCCACGCAAAATTGGACGACAACTCTTAAACTACGTTGTCCGAATGCAAAAAAATACAACTTTCCAAAATTATAGTAGAAGAAAGAATTTCTAGAAACGCATGAACTGTGAATGAATGAGTCACATTTTTTTTTGTTTCGTTCATAAGGCTCTGACCCTGTAGTTCCTCTTCTTTGTCGAAAATTCCACTCGTCTGATCTCCCTCATTGTCTTTATTTATTCCCAACTCCCTCGACTATATCAACGCGAGCCCTAAGTCTGCAATTTAAGTTGGTTCAAACACCCGAAATCCAGTTTTCCCTCGCCAGGTTCGTCCTTGTCCCATAAACACCTGTTTATGGCGCAGTTTTGGGGCAAAGTGGCTCCCCCCCTCGTTCACCATCCTTTTCAGGGCATAAATTCCCATCCAGCCGACATCCCAAATGATAGGGACATGTTACACCTGATTGTAGGCTGTGCCGTGCCATAAAGATCCGTTATCACCCTCTAGTGCACCCAGTAATGCAGTCACCAAAATGTCCGCCAGTGTGTAAATAACGCCCAGGAATGCCCGCCTAAATCTATTACACCTTCGCCCTGCCCCCACCTGGCAATAAAAAAAGAGAAGGTTGTTTGTCAAGAGATCTGGAGACGAATCTTGGTCGTTCCAACATGGCCGCAACTTTACATTCTTGTCTCCAGCAAGTCCATCGCGATGATGTGACAAGGGTCCTCCTGTCTGCGAGTCTGAATTTGCGATGTTTGTGTTTGAAGGCGTTGGTTTAAAATCCTTCCCAAGATAACAGGGAGAAAAGGTTCTTGGTAGCAGTGTAATTTCGCCATCAGGGTTTGTGCAGAGGTGGGCAGCAGAACAACCACATCAACATGCATACACTGTACCCATGTCGAAATGGCGCTATTGATAGAACGCTGAAATTGTCTCGTAAAATGCACGTGACATCTGTCTACAAGTACATACGGTATTTGTGTAAGGTGGGCTGAAAATTAACCACATGTGCCTGTCCGCCCTTACGGAAATCATGCTTCAAAGTCCATTAAAAATGTCGTTTGAGAGGGTCTGCTAACGATCCGTGCTTATGAGAATTTTAAGATGTTTTAGGCATAAAATGAAGTATTTTTATACAAAGTTTTGCCTATATGAACACTGTAACAATGGTAAGTAACGTGGAATTGTCATGCAGCCTCAAGTTCAAAAATTTTACAAGCTTTCATTTTAAATTTAACAAAAAGTCACTTTGAATTGAAAAAGTGCCATCGAGGGATCAGGACATGGAACAGCAGGCAATTGATGCAAGGGGAATTTTAAAATGTGAAATTCACAATTCCTATTCCTAAAACATCTTTGCTGCAATTTCCTTAGTTTGCAGAGCTCGTAGACCCTAAAGTAAACATGGTCATGCGAAATAAACTTAGTATTTATTTGTATACAACAAGTTCTGAGTTGTTAAAGTCGGTTGTTTGACATGTCTTTCGGTATGGCACCGTACATGCTCCCTTACATTTTTCTCTATAAAATATTCGAAAATTTTGAAATTTCCGCGAAAGCATCGTTATGTTCAGGGTTACTTATATAAACAATTAACCCATGGGAATTTTATAGTTATTTTATGGTTTAACTGAAGAAGCACCTGGTAAAAAATTTCATTTCCAGATTTGTCTTTAATCCGAAAATCTGTACTGAGCTGCTGAATAAATGCATGTGTGCAGCTGATGTAAGCTGCATCATTTGGTTGCTATGGCTTGACCAAACTGCAAGTGTTTAAGAATGACTTATTGCAAATCTCGCATGCAGCTTTCCCAGTGAGTATCAATAAAAAAATTGAGACAGTCTGGATTTCGACGTATTTTTAGAACGTATCACGTGCAACTAAGTAAATATTTTTCTATTATTTATGGGCATGCAACGTCCTTCCACCATGCATTTAAGCGCTCATGAGGCAACGAGGGCAAGACCAATGGAAATTTATATTTTTAGTTTAGCGACCCCCGGGTGGGCCTGCTTTATGAGGCGGATCCATTTTTTTAAACGTTGTTTTTTGAACAGCGTGCAATTTTGTGCTGAAAACCAAAACTTGGTCTTGAAAGCCTATTTCATGCAGTCTTACAGTTTTAAGTATCGCTGTACAAAATATTCCAGCAATGAAAATGTCTGCAAGTGCAGCATCTGTCATTCTTAGTTATGCAGAATCGATTATGTAGATGTGCGCCATCCTCTGAAGTATGCATGCATGTCTGTTTAGTAATATAAATACCATTAAGCCACTTCTATAGCTTAAGTATGAGATATATCTATGGTACTATTCTGACAACAAGATCGAGTTTGCAATAAAACAGATTTTAGAATCTGAATGACACAGTTGGTCAAAACCAAATGAAGCTTCCTGCAAATGCTCCAGGTGATGAAGTATATATATATATAAGAAAAAAATTGAGTTTGTGTCACTTCTGAAGCAGAGGTGCGTTATATTGGACAAAACGCATGCTCAGAAGACAATCATCGCCTCCGAAATACGAAAAAGCCTTTGGCAAAATGGAATTGAGTTGGTGGTATTGCTTCCAACCTTTGACTCGTGAGCATCTGCTTTGCCTCGAATGTTACTCATTCGTAGTCGCAAGGGTATGTTCGCCTCTGCAACTGCGCTAACGTCGAACAAGGTAAAATTGCTCGGCATGTAATTGTCCCAGTAGGGGTCCTCCACCAAACGATTGACACGATCTTGATCTCCGCCCCCAATCCACCTATATCCCTTAATATGAAGATTTTTTGGACACATGACAAGAGGTCTGACAGGTTCCAATCTACATACATGTACTGCATCGCCCTTCTCTCATCCCTCTGCTCACAGGGTTTCTTAATGCCTTTCCATATTGTCTTACAATGGTGCACCCCTCACCTGCCCTCTGCTCTGCTGTATGCTGATAAGAGGCTTTGGCCACCGCCACCTTCTGGCGAATTTTGTTTTTTGAGAGGCTATAGTTGCCAAGATTCTTGAGTAATGCTCTGTATACCCTTTTGTGTGTCCTTCCTGGCTGCATTTTCTCATTAAATATTAAGGGACAGCTAAGTTACATACATTCAAAATGAGACATCAGCACGCTAGAATCCCATTAAAAGTTTTGTTGGCATGAAGTGTCATCATTTATCCTTCATTGTCCAGCATTCGTTGCTGTGTCCTACAAGTAAAACGTTAACGTCCATGACATAAACAAGTGAATCGTACAGTTCCCGAGCTTTTAATACGCATGCAGCAATAAAACTAATTAAATTTCTTTGTTTTCCCTTCGCAAATCTTATCCGATTCTCCCATCTTCTTCTTCAACCTCTTTTAATTGGAAAATCGATAAAATTTAACTGCTGGTTGGAAATGTTTCGTTGTCTCCGTATGATGTGTCATCTAAAGATAGCACGATTCACTCCAGGCATGATACACTGTCGATATAATTTAACAAAATTACTTGAAAAGCATTCATGCGTAGATATCAAATATTCAAAAGTATGACTTCCTGAGAAATGTGCCTCACATTGCTTGTAGTTATCTTGTTATGTAGTTCACTATAGATAATCATTGAGTAAATGTTGACTTTTCTGTTAAGTCGTTTATTGAATCAGTACAGATTTAACTGTTTGGTGGATGTTCGGACAGTTTGCTACTGTCTTTAAATCTTTTTAAATGGCTCAGCTCATTAGTCTAGTGAGCAAGCAAAAAGGCACGAAATTCAAGGGATTAACATAATATGCTTTTTACGGCTTCAGTCCTGCCATAAAATCTGGTGAACAATCTGACCCTTATAATATGAAAATGGGCCCTCGAGGCAGCTGAAAATCAGAAGGTCCTAAATCTCATAAAATTATTGCTTTGAATACTGATGAAAAGAAAAGAGGAGAAAGGTAGGGTTTTTTACAACCTCGTTTTTTTCTTTATAATCCAAGGTGGATTAACCCACCTATTTACAGCAAAAACTCGAACATTTTTCTAAGTACATGTACTGTTCTTCAGCATGGATTACCACTTATGCTTGATCCTTGCCAATGATTCGAAAGCACGTGTTTAGTTTATCTTAGTTGTTTTTGGAGAAATTCAATTTAATTGAAGTAGTCAGACAGAAGCTTTACCAAAGCACTTTTGACAGTTGTGACGTCTCGTGTGCAATAGCGACACGCAATTGTTTGGTAATGGTTATCGCTAAAGGTACATGTAAAGGTTATCATAAGGTTATCGTTGTTTTAAAACCAATTATAGTCCTTTTTCACATCTGACATCTCGACTGTCAAAAGTTCCATTCGTAAAGCTACTGTCCTGAGTACATGTACCCATAATGTAAGGAATTTTTGCACACGTTAGTAAAACGTGTTTTATATATATACCCTTAAAACAAGGGATCCTGTAATTAATTATACATGTACATCTACAGTACATATGAATTGTCGACATAATCCTGGATCAAACTGAAGCCTATAGTATTATGATAAAGGGAATCCTGTGTCGATTTGTCAAATTCAATGATCGTATTAAAAGGATCCTTTCACTTTCAAATCTATTGTACTGAAAACCTTTGAATCTACAGAAATCTGAAAACGTTCGTGCACCTGCAAGCTTTGAATTCCTATGAATACAGCATTTCTGAAATACTCCTCATTCAAGCAGGCCTACTGCCAGGATTGATGTAGCAATACTAATCTCAGATTAGTCACTATATGCTAGGGCAACAAACCATTTGTCAGACATTCGGACAACCAACTAACACGCCTAAATACCAACAGGAAGGGGACTTTAATAACAGTACATGTAAATGTAGTGAAAGACTATAAAATTTCATTGTGTTAATCTACTGTAGCTGTGATTGTTTTGCACACATAGCTTTGCTCTAAATAGCTGCAATTACCCACAGCGAATGCATTAATCATTAATGGGCTGATGATAATGATGAATGGGCGGGTTGGCGACCATCATGCAATATAGTCATTCATTCATTTTATATTTACATAAAAAAGTAAAGCTTTGCCATTATGAAGTGGTTATACAGTGCAGACATGATTCAATTACACATGTTTGGCATCAGATGGCAATTGAATAAATTTGTTGAGATGCCTTGCATATATATCATGTCCTCTGCTCAGAATTAAGGTTAAATTCATTTAGTAACAAATGTGACATGATGGCACACCGCCAACTTCTAATTGGAAGCACCCTTCGCTATCATGAAACCCTGAATTTCATCGATTAGTTTTCATTACATGCAGTAACCATCACAATTGTCAGCTCATCATCCACCATATTTGTGACAAATGAATACATTAGTGAGAGACGCTAGTCGTGCTGTCTGCAATAATACCAAAGAAGTTTATCAAGACACGAAGTTTACACTCATGTTCAAAAGCTAACATTATTAGTATCCACAAGTATACAAACTATGATTAGCTTTTGGACTTGAGTGTCCATACACATGAAGATGCTAGCATGGTGTATTCAATTCTGTATATGATGTCAGTATGATGATGATGATGTGGTCAATTCTGAATTCTGAATATATTATACTGGCATCTTCACATGTGTCTAGTAATTTCATCAGCCAATCTGAGACAGCACAACTTGCGTCTCCCACTGTATTAACCGCAATAAATATTTTCCTCCAAAGACCTTCAACGTCACTAGCGGTGATTTTCTAGGATATATCTGATGTCCTCACATCTGACACTCATGACGCTTAGGGCCCTGCTGGGTTCTGACATGCTAACACCGACTGCTTAGCGAGGTCGGATTAGAATGAACCCAGACAGACCTGTGCACCAAAGGTGGCTGGTTTATCAACAAGACCGAGTGAGGACTGCGCAAGACCATGGTGAGGATATTGATTTTGCATGCTGCATCAGGAGACATCGCACGGAACACGTGCCCAGGCAAAACCCTGGATGAAGATCGCTGCATTTGGCGAATGGCTTACCTCCCGCTTCGGTGCTAGTCCCAATTAGACGTTCTGGATCATGGCCTCGGAGTATCGATCACAGGGGTTCGGGTATCCAAACTCTTCCGGCGAAACGCGGGGTAACTCGAGCTCATAGGCCGCACTTTGGGAATGTGGTATCCATGACGTTGCCAGAGAGGTCAAACCACTGACCACCAGCGCATAACCCCAGTCGTACTGAGGCTTTTTTGGGCGTCACGACGTGAAATCCAACGGCGTTGAATGCGATGGTCGAAGATCAGCTCCACGCCTCCGAGGGTCGACGCTGTGGCCCACGAAGGTAAAACGAGAGCTCAACTCTGGCGGTGCAGGCTTGCTTGCACCCTTCGATGGCTTCTGGCACATACCTCGTCTCCCCTCGCTGCCAGTGCGCCCAGCCCTTGTTTAGGGAGGAACCCACTTTTGCCAGCAAAGGAAGCGGCGGGGGAGCAGGGCATCAGCGTTAGAACCTGGAATGGAAATGCGAGGATTCGAGAAAAATATGGGAATGGAAAATCAATTTTGAGTCATATCGACAAACGCTGGAATTTCATCCGGAGGACGCATGATTGCGTGCGACGGCTCGTGGTTTCGGATCGATGGCGGCAGGGGCTTCTGGCAGTACATCGGTTCAGCAGATTCTGAATGCATAAAACCAGTTGTATGTCATGTTTTTAGAATAAACAGGTGACTCGATGGTGTGGAACTAGCAATGTAGGAAGATGCGACTAGCATTGAATAAAGGGACAGTGTCTAGCTGCTGGCTTTTGATTGCCAAATTAGTGGGACCAATGAACATTTTACGTGCAGCAAAGGGAATGGCGCTATTGCTTCACGCATTGATTGGCCATTATTTTTTAGCGATTTGAACATCAGAACATGGCAAACAGATTTGTTTTCAAACCAAGTACATAATCCGTACATGTATCTTTTTCGTTGCCAGGCAGTTAAGTGTATCAAATTACATCAAAATGCTTACTGGTATACGATGCTTATAAGCATTGACTGGCAAGAAAGGTTTGGGATGAATCTTGACAAATAACACAAAATATGAAAATACTCATGTTGTCCTTTGTTACCATGCCATATGAAGGACTTCAACGTTTTTAACTAGCTGCCCCATTTCATAACGAGCCCTGCATTATACATTACATGTATATAGCAGTCCTTTACCTAGTGACTATGATGTTTACCAAGGAATTGTAAATTCTTGAATATCACCAATGCATTTTTTCCTTCGTTATTTTCATTTGACAAAAATCATTCTTTCATGATAAACTAACAAACTACAAGTGATGCATTCTTATCGTCCTCAGTTTAATTTATTTCGTTTCGTTTTCATTAAATTCACAAAGGCATATTAAAGACCTTTTCAAGATATAAAAGTACGAGCGCTCGTATTTTTCTCGTCTGAATTCTCTTAACAAGTAGAACGATTCACTGCCAAAATTCAATGCATTATTAAGTGCACTGAACAGTATATGCAAAGAACGTGGGCAACATTAAATTTCCGTGGGTTTTGATTACAAAAAGTCTGAAGGAAAATGCAAACATCTATGTACTTTGAACGCCTTGTACGATCATTTGTCTGAACCGTGAAATACTGAAACATACATGTGTTCTATAGTGTTGGAAGTGTATTTCCATACTAATAAGTAATTCAGAAAAAGCAGCATGGCCCCCACATTAAGAAGCGGGCTCCAGGCCAGAATCTTTGGCGGGCCTTGTGGAGGACGTGCTAAGTATATACATGTACGAGGTGCTGACTGACTTTTGGTTGTTGTTGCCATTGTTCTTTGTAGAAATCAGCGTTTAGGGAAATCAATTTGGACTAATGATTTGTGTACGGTATTATTGTTGTAATAATTCTTCTTCTAAATCGATCCGTCTCGCCAAGAGCATGCAGTTTCAGGAATGTGACCACTTAAATTTAAACCATCATTCTATCATTTCTCTACGATGATTTTAACATGGCAGTCTTATTTCCCGAATGCAAAGATGGAAACTCTTGAAGATCTCGCAACAACAATGTATATGACCTAGGGACGAACTGTAGTTCGTGCAGTTTTAATTTAGTCTCTATAGCAAATTTGCGAAATGGTTTCGCTAGTGTCAGGATTTACTCCCCAAAATCCATGGAAACAATTTTAATGAGAAAAGGGAGGCTATAAATGTAAAAACAAGAGAACGTTGATGAGCTAATTAGCCGAAGCCATGAAAACACGTGAAAACACTTATCATTGCTCAACTGAGGCTGTCGTAATAGAATACTCACGTTCGTAAATTTGCCTGCACGTATTCATGTAACTCTTTCGACAGTTTCACCCCGGCGTCCCAGCAACGGAGTGTTTTTTAATTAAAATACCGGAAAATGCACTCAAGACACAACTCGGAACCCTCTTTTATTCTAATTGAAGGCCAGCAGTTCCTAAGTACGTTGATTCCTAATTAATTTTAAAAAAAATCCGACGAGACTTGGCAGTTTACATAAAAATGGCTGCTACATGAACATCGTTTGCTATTTAAAAAAAACTTGTGAAACTAGTGATATTTGGGCTCCAAACGATGTCCATGATGCCCACAGAAACTTAAACTATATTTTCGTGTTTACTTTTTCTTTATAAATTAGTATGCATATACTGTATTTCGTAATGATGGACCTTAATATCACCCTAAAGTCATATTACCTTAAGTTTATCTTTTGGAAACATATAAATTCACGCGGAAAGAACAGCCAGTAGTAAATGTACTGTATATGAAAACTTCGACCTTCATAACCCCCGTTGTTTATGTTCAAAAATTCCCTTTTTATTATTCCCCTTCAGTTTTTTTTTATTGAAAGGCATTGTAAACCCCTCGAAAAGCCCTATATGTTCCTCGTCATGCATTGCAGAATCATCAACAAAAAAACTATATTTGCAGGAGAGTACTTTTGGGAAATGGTGTATAAAAACTAAAAAATAGTGGACCCAGAACAATTACATTTGACACTCCAGATTATACATCTACATGTAGGCCTATATACCCAATTAGTATTCCAATCCACTACAATTCTGTGCATTCTATTTGAAAGGAACGAACAGGTCCTCGCGAGAATCTCCTCGCTTATCCCAGATGTCTTAATTAAGATTTGATGAGGAACTGCATGGGACCAGCCTTGGCCAAATCTGTACAAATTGTTTCACTTTCTATTAAGATTTTTTAAACTGGAAAGAGTATATTTTCTGATAAATTAGCGTTAAGCAGGAACCAGTTGCACAACATGGAAAGTTTTTATACTATTTCAGACATCGCTGTTTCATCCGAAAATCCCAAGGGATTTGCTAAAGGAACTTAGCTGTGTTTGAAATTAGTGCTAATTTATAATTAACTAGCTGTGCCCGGCCACGCCTTGCTGTGGCTTAGTCTGGTGATAGCCATCTATGATACCTCCTTGCTACTCCCCCTTCCCCGGTATCAACTCTTTCTATTCTCCCCCTCCCTCGGTATCATCTCTTCCAATTGCCCCCTCTCCCCACCGGTATCATCTCTTCCAATTGCCCCCC
>JAQGBX010007116.1:0-11752 GCA_034698745.1 Megaphyllum sjaelandicum | reverse complement strand
TTAACCCTTGGACATGATGATTCTGTACTTTTTTGGTTTTGTGGTTTTTTTACTACGTGTATTACAGTCTACATGTAAAAGTGCAGTGTACATGTTCATTATTTTAATTTAATTCAGGCATTATTTGTATAATGACCACCTGTGTACAGTGACCAACATAACATTTTTTTGGTGGTCACTCTTAACAGGTTTTACTGTATTTTAAAATTGGCATTACCTTGGATGATATTAAGCGCTCGAATACGTACTATACCTACTTGTTCTTTATTATAGTGGTACTCAGACAGAAGTTATAATTGCGAATCACACTTTGGCTGTCGAGAAGTCACGTGTGCAAGAGGAATGCTTTGATTGGTTTATTGCTGTTTTTAAACTAATTAATGCATTCATTTTTCATACCTGACTTCAAGACTACCAAAGTGCCATTTGCAAAGCATTTGCCTGAGTTCCTCTCATGTTAATTACTGGAATTGTGATTCTAACTCATCTTTTACACGAAAAATTGGAAAATATTTCATAGGTTCAACGCATATTGTTCCTGTTTCTTGTATACATTGTATTTTGATTTCATCTATGCTTAATTTTAAACATCACTCAAAATGGCTAACAGATTCAAGTAAACATTTTAACTTTAAAGAACTTTTAAAATGAAATTTGTTATTAATTTCACTGTATATGTCGTAGTCTGTACGGTGCTTAACGATTATTTTCTGCTGATACGTAAGTGGCGCCAGTAGCGGCAGCATTTCGAAACTCTTGTCTGCGTTACGAAAAGCAACGCTCGTTGCCAGGTGGCGCTTGCAGCATTCTTTCCAAATGCAGACGTTCGAATTCGGGTTTCACGTTATTTCAACCCAGGATCACATTTAATGTCAATATTTTGATGAAAACAAGGTAATTAACGGCTTATTATTTACCCGTTTTATCGCCTAGATTCAACGGTGTCGATTAATATCCGATTTTCAATTAATATTCCGACATTACTCAGGACACGACGTATAGAAAAAACCTTGAGTTCAGTCGATTTTGGTGTTGCGTCGCTAGGCCTAATTTGCATATGACGTAGGGTCTGAGCGATGCATCCATTGAAATTTCAAGATGGTAATTTGCATTTTTGACATAGATAAAGCAGGATGTGAACCCCCTAGTGTTTCATGCCTAAAGATCTCACATTTTTTATTCATGTTTCGAGGACTTGCTTCAATAGAAATGGGGAACCCTATATTTTGTACGCCACCCCCTTGACAGGGTTCGCTCCTATCTATTTCTCTCAAGAGTCTCTTATTTTTTTTTTATCTGAAGCCCTTATTTATCTTTTTTTTTCTTCTTTTTCTTTCTTCCTTCGCAATGTCCTCTTAGGAAAATCAAGGCCACCTGTCTGCCTGCAGGGATTCCTAACTACCTGCACCATCAAATATGCATACCTAAGACCACTCCATACCTAACTCATATTTATTTTGCTCCCATCCTCCCCTTCTTACCTAAGATTTTTTGCTCCTCGCTTCCCTGTCAGGTGTTTTATAACGTTAGAAAATTATTCCCTCCCCTCCATCCCTCCTCTTATATCCCTTCGATATTAAAGGAACCCCTCATAAAAACCCCAAACTCATGAGATGACTCACCTCTACGTTAAGTTGGGTTGCACCAAACAGCTGAATTGGATAAGGAAAACTGGTCAGAATTTAAAGTATGGTCATAACCAAGGTACTCCCAGACCTGGAGAACCTGGAAAAGTCAGGGAACTTGAAAATGTCTGGAAAAGTTAGGCAAGAATGATTTGTTTTGAAAAAGTCCGGGAAATTCAAGGAATTCGTGTTGTTAGAATCCAAGATCAATGTTTCCACGTGGTTAGCTCAGTTGCAGTTTGCAAGCTTTTTTAAAATTTCCAAGTACAAATTGGAAAAATTGTCAACAGTTTGCGAGGAAAAATTTGCACTACTTTATTGCCGAGTACAAATTTTCAATATTTTGCCAATTATTGAACATTTTCTTATGTCGATTTAGCAAAATCGTGGATAATCCTGGTAAATGTCAATTTTGACATCGTCTTGGGCAGGGAAATTTGTTTCAAAACCTGGAATCGTCAGTATACAACAACAACGGAAAACGGGAAAAAAATATGTAATATCAGTCATAAAAATTACAAAACATACTTTACAAAATATTTCAAGTTTTGTAAAGTGTCCCATCACTTATGGTGCACTTTAAAATATGGCTTTTTTCAGGGTAAATTGTTGTATATAAAATAAATAATTTAAGAGATTTGTTTAGTTAATTCTCATTGTATGCTCAAATAGCATGTTATCATAGATAAACAAAGTTAAAAAATTTTATTTTGCCAATTTCTGAAATTTTACTGGTGTCCCATCATTTATGTTGAGCAATGTAGTTTTTTTTATATTAAATATGCAGGTTAATTTTGGGTCTTTTTTTAAACTGACTTATTTATCATAAATCCTGCTGAGCATCACGCTGCTCTTAACCTTAGCAGTAGGTAGGGAAGTGGGGCCCGCTTCAGAATGGGGGGGGGGTAATGTTTTTTTGTATTCATCCGAATTAACGATCAATGCTCGCAATTTGACTCCAAGATGGACTCCTAAGATGGCGGCAATTTCGAACTCTTCCATCCTGCGATTGGTTGATTTTTGTTCAACTGGGTCTTTGAAGTAGAAATCTTTCCATGGCATTGTTTCATCAACTATTGTCAAAAAGTATACAGTACCAAAATTATCAAACCAATTCAGTTATTGTGCGAAAAGTGACGTCGTAAGTTGATAAAAATAGACCCCGAATAAGCTAATCTGAAGTTGGTGCAACCAGCTATCCGATTTTGGGTCGTTAACTAGATTCAATGGCTGCAGGGTTAGGAAAGATGGTAATTTCCATGTTTAATAAGTTTCGGAAAGGCATCTCGCTGCGTAAATTAGCTGCCTATCTTTTCTGTCAAATTAAATTCAAAAATTGCGCATCTTCCCGCTGTGTTCTGAAGCGGATGAGTTGTTAATAATATTGTTAACCGGCTTCTCACCCTGTTGATTTTCGCCCAAAATAGAGTCCATGATGTTGGATTGAGATATACACATGGTTTCCAGTTTTTTTATAAAGTTAAACGCAAAAAAACAGTTGGAAATTATCAATTAAGAATTGTTGGCAGCTTTAACCACATTTTAAATTTCAAGGTTTGATTGCTATTTTTTTTTTACCTTTAATAAATTTGATGGAGTATTTGATATAGGTCAGTGGGTAGTCCTGATGGAAATAAACAACTTAAGATGAGCATGCAGGTGTTCGTGGTCTGCATGAGCTCGTTTATATTGCACAAAAACAAGAATTTTGTAAAAAAAAATTACTTCATTTCTAGCCATATTAGTCGCAGTGGCATCAATGTCATTAGCGTGCAACACGTGACTTTATTGTCACCTTAACATTTCCGAAAATTGAAAGCCAGAAGGCGCTACTACTTTGTATTAAAAAATGTTATGCGAGAGCATTACTATTTGGCAATATTTGTGTTTATCTTATAGTCATGTCCCATGCCTTCGTATGAAGGATTTCTGTTAATAAAATCGCCGAAAAACGTCATGGAAATACAAACGAAGCTTACAAAATCATCCAACACTCACGCGCAGCATATTCTATTACTCGAGTGTGTATTTTTTGATAGGAATTTTAATGAAAACGTGCCGCAGCTGTAAGTCACATTATTACGCTCATAAATTTTAAGTTATTAAATATGCGAGAGATAAGAAAATCACCAGCTGGTTTCATTATGAATGATGGTGTTTCCATCATTTTATCTGGAGAGATATTGTTTTTTTGCTAGATTAGGATCAGGAGCTTCTCTATTCCAAGAAAAAAAAACCTTGTTTACATAATTTTCATTAAGGTAAACATTCAGGAAAAGGTTTTTTAACCTTCATTTACGAAGAGGAAGATCAGTTCTTGAATTGAAATCTTTCAAGACTCGTTGAAGCAACATGGTCGACTATTGAGACAAAAACTTTACTTTTGAAATGTGTTATTTTTTTCTGTATTTTTAGCTCGATGATAATTAAAGAAGCGAACGGTTCCTTGTCAAATTTTCCAATTTCAACGTTTTGATTTATTGCATGTTTGACAGTTGACCTCTTAAATCTACTAGAAAGCAATAAGTCTTAGCAATAATGAAGAAAATCAATTTTCATATTTCTAGTTTGGATGTTTTTTTGAATTTTTGTTATGCTACATGTGCTCTCAATGCATATGCGGTAATAACTGGTTATTTACTCATTGAAAATTTAACTTTTTTTTCATATTTTTCATAAATAAAAAGTTATAAAACCGATCCACTACCAACTAAAACGAAAATGTTTGTAAAGTATTTTCTTTTTTTAGAAAGTCTCAACGTGTTTCGAGTTGTTGCCATGGTTTGACCAATTCTCGTTCGAAGTTCTTGTCAGTCTTGGGCATTGGTGCTTTGCTGCAAACTTCAACCAATCAAGTCTTGGGCTAGTCCATTTTAGATTGGTCTGAGCGTTTCATATTCTTGGGGGGCAAAATTTCCAAAATATTGTTTGGTCATGACATTCAATTGAATTTGATCGAGCCATTGATGCAAGTCTCAGAAATTCATTTCTCGACTGTAGGCAGCCTTTATAATTGCATAAATGACTTATGTTTGGTCATCACCACCCGTCACAAAACAAGTTTTGTATTGAATTTGGAGCAAATCTTGTCGTAAAACGAAACACAGGTATCCAGCAGGCTTTAGCCATACCCACCTCATCCTTTTCTGTGGGGGTCACAGTCAAGTGCAGGCCCCCTCCATGCATCCAATAACAAAAGCACAGCTAGCCTCTACCTTGAAAGAAAATTTAGTGGAACTGTAAAGGGTGGGCGACCATGATGGATGCTGCATTGTGATTTACAATGGCCAGTGGTCAGATCTTCACGGTAGGGCTATCCGCCCATATGGACTCGGAATTGACCGAAAACATGGAAGATTTCAAACGCGATCAATTACATTGTAAAAAGTTGACTTTTCGGAGAAAACATCCCAATAACTTTGCCATTCCAGATCCCTTGCCCACCAAATCGTTGACCTCCCTGAAACAAAACTTTTGCAGTAAACCAACATTCTTGACCGATTTAAAGCATATAAACCAAAATTTCCGCTAACTTAAAAAGCTAATTATCTTAGTGACTTTTCGGATTAACATTTCGCAATGATTTCTGATACAAATCCAAAGCCAAATTTTGTATGATTTATGAATTATTTAGTGTATAGTATATGATGAGTTAGGTTGAAAACTGTTTTGATTAAGTTTTTTTTGTATTTTTATAACGTACACATTGGGGGTGACAGTGTAAGCACAAGATAAGAACAATTGAGAGTACTAAAACCCAGTACAAATCTTTGAAAAGTATACTCCTAGCCTCAAAGTGGGGAAAGTGTGACGTTGCATTGCCTGTAGTAAGATGTGCCAGATATTGGTTTGTAGAATTGAAGCAATTTGACGAGCCTGCTGCGAGGTTGGGTGATCGTAGACTTGCGATGAAGCTCATGCATGAACACACAGATTCCACTCGTGCAGTTATGAAATTGGTTATCAACGTCTGCATCAACACTTATTCAGCAGAATTTGAATTGTCTATTGGTTGCATGGTGCTCAGCAGTGCGGTTCTCGATTTGGGAGAATCTGTTTCCTCCAGTAATCGAATTTTAACATTAAAACAGGTTTTTATGCTCGGTATGTGTGTTTTGCCTCAACTTGAGACGTTATGTTCTGGCCTCGAGTTGATTGCAGGGTACGTTTGTTCTCACCTGGACGAAAAGTAATCCTAAAACAACTTGAGAACAATCGTGGCTGAGAGCAAGCAGCACCTAATGGTCTTCGGAAATTATGCTCCATTGTGCTTCTTATGAATATGGAGCCCTCCTTTTCTGCTTGCCATCTTTGACTCGTTGCGCATAAAAGGCTCTTGCAATGCTTATCAAATGAAAAGGCTGCACGGCAATGATCTTGAGGATTGATTCTTGCTACATCATGGTGGCTAAGGGGGGGGACGGAGGATGGTGCAGGCGAGAGGAATTGTGGGATTTTTAACAATAGATTCCAATAACCCGAACCTTGCCAGGTTGGCCTTTGTGGAGGCAGAGGAATAATCGGTTGGTCCGGAGACCCGAAAACAGATTAAAACCGTGATAATGGGATATTCCCTTAATCTTCCGTATGCAGAAGAAAAAAAAAGTAGGCATAACTTTATAATGGTTGAGTTTCGTGAAATTGCGGCGATCTTATCTGCTAAAAGTCACGAAAACTGCGAACCAGCTTTTCTGGCTGCCAAAGTAGGTGTATCTATCTCTTGCCATTTTAGTGGCTATTCATGAACGAAAGAATAATCCCTTCGCTATTAGGCAATTTTCAATGTTAAGATTGAATTTCGTAGGCTGGGGTTTTTGCACGCAAGTCAGGCTCGATCGAGCAATAATAGCATCCCATATTTTATTCGCAAATCCAAGATCTTGAGGCTAAAGAACTCACAAAAGGAAGAGTACGATACCCAATCGAAGGACAATGGAAGACGTGCCGGTATGTGAGTCGACGTGAAACTGCTCCATCTAGCGTGAAGAACTAATACTGTTTTATCAATGTAATTCACTATAAAATGGTGTTCCAATATTTACATATTTTTTAATGTATTTTTTAAATGCATTTCTTTTCGATATGCGTTGTCACCACCATGCCATCAGCACGTGACATTGTTTTTCATTCCATTGTGCGAAAGCAGACATTTGGTCCATCCCTAGATGCTGGCCAGTGCCTAACACTGCCTCTTGTGCTGGGTGAAGGTAGTCTTGTTCCTCTGTCCAACCTGTGTTTGTTTCTGAATCAGTGTGGTATATCTTTGATACATGTATGTTGTAACCGTGGCTTGTGTTTTGTGCTTTCTTCCTTAGCTTCCTGCGTCAGCGTTCCTAAATATTCTGTGTTCTCACCTCTGTATTTTTTCATCCATTCTACGCTACCGTCTCTTATGTCTATGTCCGGGCACCTTTTGCCTTATAGGCACTGTGCCCTCATGCCCACCAACCTACCAACCATTGTGCGAAAATTACCTGGAGGCAGTGCCGAGGCACGTTCTTTTAGTTGATGATGTGATGAAAAGATCACGTGATGTAGCCCCATACCAAACTGGACATGTGCATGTATCTGCACGTTGATATCGAATAATATATTGCTTGACAAGCTCAATACTCCATTAGCAGCATTGTCACGGGCATCACTATTATGGCAAAGCAGTATACTGTATTTCAACTTTCATAAAGCATCTCTTGGTGATGATTGGTTTATCAAATGCGTTGGTTGGGCAACGACATCTTCGTGAGCTTTAAACACATCATGTCATAAAGTTGTGAAAGACAAGAAATCTGGGCCCGGGACTCACTCCTTCTGAAAATAAATCTGAAAAATGTTGTTACGGTCTACATAGTTTTCACCATCCCCGTACGGCAGCAGACATCTCCGTTGCTGTAATGATGAGTTATCAGGTTGCACTGCAAGTCAGATACTCATGTGCAAGTATATCTTTATTTCTCTGCTTCTTTCATCCTTGAATTCGTAGGTCAAGGTTGAAAGATTTTGCTTAATAGGAAGGAATGGTTGGAATTATTGCAAAGCCTTCATTCGGAAGGACCGAGCAAAAATTCTTCAAAATGGCAGCAATTTTGAAAATTTATAGATCCTTGCTTGCATCGCTTGAGTTAGTTGAGATTTGCAGATTTGCAGATGAGCTCATGGAAGGTGTTTCGAAAAGAGGAATTTATTAGGTGTGGTTAATGCTGCATTGACTTAATAAATACATGTATAATGTACTGTATACTTTTGTTTAAAATGTGCATGCTCGATTTTCGACCTGCCAAACCCAACGCGTAATTATACAGTATATAGGCTATGTATGTATGTGCTGAAATTTCAATTTTATTTTTTAAATTATAGTCATGAATCCCTTTTTTAAAATTGTGTTAATATAGATCAACTAAGAATACAATTTGTAAAATATGTAGATTATTGGGTCAGACATATTACCATGCCTACCAGCATTGTCATGTACTGTACATTTCTGGAATTCTTCACCATGGAAACTATTTTAACTTAGGAGAAAATGAGGTGTTTTGAAGTTACGATTGGGCAGCTTAGGAAAAGCAATTTTTGGGATGAGTTTATTGAGTAGGGTTAGCCCACTCTGCAACAGCAACTGTTGTTCACTTGGGTTTTCGAGAGCAGTTCTAGGGCATAAATTGTTATAAATTTGAGAAAAAAAAACTTGCTTCGATCAGCTTTGAAAAAGATGCTCTTCAAGTTGACTTTGGATTATAATTTATCAAAAGCATTTGCTTCCAAAATTGTTTACTCTTCAAATATTTTGTTTTATGCATAATCTTCCAAATCTACAGTTGAGTGTTTTTTTTACTGATGGAGGACATCTATTGAACATCAGTCACCTTTGGAAAAGTTGCACTAGCTTCAAGTTGACTTTGGATTGTAATTTATCAAAAGTATTTGCTTCCATAATTGTTTGTTGACTCTTCAAATATTTTGTTTTATGCATAATCTTCCAAATCTACAGTTGAGTATTTGTTTTACTGATGGAGCTACATCTATTGGAGATCTGTCACCTTTGGAAAAGGTGCACTAGCTTCAAGTTGACTTTGGATCATAATTTATCAAAAGCTTTTGCTTTCAACGTTGTTTAACTATTCAGTTGTTTTGTCTTATGCATGATCTTCCAAATCTGCCGTTGAGGTTTTTTGTTTGCTGATGGAGGTCATCTATTAACGAAGAAGATGCTCTTGATTCTCAGAAATTTAGGTTTTGGTTAACTTTTTATGGAGATCGTAACTGCTGAGATGTTATCTACTTGAGAAAGCAATGACTCGCTTTTACCAAACAAGACGACTTGTAAATTGGCTGAATTTCTAGTTGGGAAAAAAAAAGAGTAAGAATAATCTCGCGTTGTCCAAGGGTATTTTAAGGACTGTGAGTGCGGTTGCTCCAAGAAACGCTATCCCAGATGTAAACAATATTGTGGCTTCCTTGGAAAACACATCGGCAATTACTTAAAATAGTACATGCTCCTCGCATGGCTGTGCGGTGAATCATTAATTTTGGGAGAAAGCCATCTTCATACGCAGGCAGGTCACTATTTGACAATAAGGACACTGGTTTTAAAGCCAGATGTAGGGTACTGGTTTATTTACATTGTGTTTGTTTTAATTGCTGCAACGCACGTTAATTTTAATGGTGGAAATACAAACATTGGAACAATCGCAGGAAAAATTGAATTGTTATTTGTTTGTATTCCATACAAAATTGTGAGTTTTTCACGTGTGAATGTTAGTTCAACAATATGTTTATTGGCCTCTATATGACGGCATTCATCGATGTCATCTGGAAATTCTCGGCAAGTTAAATCAATTCTGGCTTTGAAGATTTTAAAGACACTGTGCCAGAAATGGTTTGAGTCAGTAACCATGATGGCGGTTAGGGTTAGGCACTTGGCACCTTCGATTGCATTGTATTCTTATCTATGGCAATAAATACTCCACCGCGGTTATGTATTTATTATGCAATAAATTCACAAACATTGTCATCAGCTACACCATGCACAAATATGGTTAAGCTGCAACATTACAATGATCATGCAACTGCACCAGTACATATATAATCATGCATGGTCAATTAACATTATCAATACTTGTCCAGACACACCATCCTAGACTCCACCTCTAAATGCACAGACATGATCAACAATACAGTACTTATACATGCATCAATATGATCAACTACATAAATAATGCTGGAACATGATTAGCTATAACTGCACAGTCATGGCCAGATATGCTAATAAATGCAGGGACGTGGATATAACTACACCAATAAACTTATAAACATGATCAACTGAAACCAATAAGCTTATAAACATGATTAACTAACCGATAAACTTATAAACTCGATCAACTACACCAATACACTTATAAACAGCAAGATCAACAACTCCAAGAAATGGTCAAACATGATAAAACTATTCACATATAAATAACAAATCCATGGTCGGCTATAAAATACTGTATATACAATCGCGGTTAGATAAACCAATAAATGCTAAAATTCCAACTACTGAAATCTTTAATCTTATTGCTTTTTTACTTCTGTTTTTTTAATTTGATCCTTTTCAACAATTTATTTCTGTTTTTATACTACTTCCTGGATACATTATAAATTTCTCGCTTTTTTTTTCTGTTTTCAGATGAAGTGAGTGATTCAAGCAGGCATGCACGACCAGGATGGAAACAATAACTTCTTGATTTCAAGGTATATAAATCAAAAATATAAATGGCTTATTAAAAGGAGTGATTTCGGGAAATATACGCCGCGGCCCGGGTATAATGGTCGCCTCAAACGGGTTCCCGATTTATGAATTAAAAAAAAAATAAGAATTGCTTTTTAATGCCCCTTAAAAATTCCCCCATGTATTTCTCGGGAAGCGAATGTATATTCATGATGCAGGGTTCGCTTATTGAAGATAATTAGTTAGGGGTATAGAACCAGTACGTGTAGGGGTAATTTATGGTACCCCAAGGAAGTAGAATGGAGGACATTTTGGGGATATTCCCCATTCGGAAGAAGCAAAAAAAAAAAATGGCGCTGATGTGAATAACGGGTGGGAATTTGGAAATTGAAAATGGACAGGGGGCAGTGCGGTCGTTATTAATAGCTACCAGGCTATTATTCATTTCGTTTTGATTTCCATTTCGAAACGTACATTAATAGAGCTCTACTTCACACTCGTGCATTCAACTTTTTTTTTTTTTTTTTGAAACGAGAATAATTAGGCTTTGTGCGATCAGATTAATGCTTATTCGGCAATTAAGATTGCGGTGTGGAATCCGAAACGCTATTAGCAACTCATTTGCGTCACGATAGGCTGGAATTTGGTGGTTGTTCGAACACATGTTCGTAAAACACTTAATCGACTGGAATTAGTTATCTTTTTGTGATGGTAATTATCAGCCGCTAATTATGGTAAATAGCTTCACGTTCTGGTGAAAACCTCGCCCATCGCTTATTAGCATCAACTACAAGTTATAATAACTACCATTAAATTTAAGAACTTAAAAAAAAGCTTCTTGTACATGAAAAGCAAGTAAATGGTTGTTAAAAGCACGTATTTTGTGTGTTTTCTCACCGGCTAGACCGATCAATTTAAATGCTCCTTGACTTTAATATCTATTCATGCTCGGATTATTTGCCTTGGGTCAAGACTAGGTAAATGGGTTGGTACAACTGGTAATGACCAGTTGTAACATTTAAATATTAAGTATTAAATGAGATTTAGAATTTTAGATTCGATGTGTACATTGCATGTATACAGTTATAACATGTAAATGTGAAAACGTGTGTTACTTTTAACACACGTTTAGCAGAAATACTACTCGTGTAGCAGAAATAGTCGAACATTAAAAATCAACAAACAAACAAATTGTTTTTTGTACAAGGCATGTACAAGATGCACAACATGTACAACATGCAAACGTGAAAACATGTATGTTAAAAGATATGGTTGTAAAGCAGAAATAATTCATGATTAACGATCAACAAACAAACAAACTGTTTTGTTTGCATGACATGCACTAATGGCGAATTCGACTCACCCAAAAAGTGTACACCGGGTGTAGCTACAGGGTGAGGCATAAGTCTGTAAAGTCTTC
>JAQGBX010007115.1:0-11755 GCA_034698745.1 Megaphyllum sjaelandicum | reverse complement strand
CCGACCCAGGAATCGAACCTGAGTCTACCGAATGCAAGACGAGGATGCCAACCTCTAAGCCACCTTGCTCGGTTTCTACTAAGCACCTTGCAAAGTTTCTACTAAGGACTTTTACTGAACTAACAAAAAGGCAATCTCCATTGTATTCAAAGTGTGTTGCATTTATGCGTTATTCATCCCCAAATTGAGAAACATCGGGAAGAAACACTTGACAGCTTTCAACAGATAAGGAACAAACAACTTAATACTGCCGTACATCTGTTTTAAGAAACGAAAATGACAAAGAAAGCAAAAACAAAACCGAAAAACGGCTATTTTGGAAAGAAATAAAAACTGTCTAAACATTTTCCCCTGCACTATAGCAGGCATTGTAAACCCGTAGTAAAATTCAGATACATTAATTTACAATGTACTTTTCCTTTGAACTCAGTCCTACGTGTATTTTTACAGGATTGCATCTGGTAAATGCACACAAAAAGCTAAACTTCCGTAAGTCACAAGAGTTGCCTTAGAACTGATCAATCTTTCAATTAACATTTTCATCATCATCAACCATAGACTGGATCCATTGAGACTTCAGCAGTAGATACCAATCGTCTTGTCGGTTTTTGTAACAGGCAGTGAAGCAACATTCGTCTGCCCAACCCTCCCCAATCACCCAGACTTGGAACTGACAACAAACGGCTGGGGAAAAATCTAACTAAAATGAGGAGGAAAGGATGGTAAGGGAAGTTGGGGGAAACCATGAAAAACCAAAGTCAAGGTAGCCGCCACGTCTAAAATTTTATCTGCATCAGAAAATCCACTGGAAATCTATATTTTATTCACATTGCTTTAAAATTGCAAGCATTTTGAAAAATAAATTAGTAGAAAGAAAATACAGTAGATTGGGCTGTTTATAAAATTAGTAAATTAAGATGAATATTTTTGTGGAAACGATTTTCTTTTGTAAATAAAACCATCCTAAAACTTTTCAAACTTTATAAAAATAAATAAATAAAATAAATATGATGAAAAACCTTTATCCACGTGTCAATGTTGACAGTTTGTTTATAGTTACGCCAAGTTGTCAACTTGTGTGGAAAAAAAAACCGGGTAAAATGGCAGCCCCGAAGTACGAAGCCCCTAACCCCCTTTTGCCCTCATTACCCTGCTACAGGGTTCCCCCTCAGAAATTTCATTTTCAACTTCCCTGACTTTTCCAGGTTTTCAAAACAATTCCCTGACCAATGACAAAATCAAAAATGAAAATATTTTGCAAAATCTACTTTCGACAATTTTGAAAATTAACATAGAAAAAATTTGGTAAAAAAATATGTACTCGGAAAACAGGATTTTTTTTGCAAATAAAAAATTTTTTTGCCAATTTGTACTCTAAAAATGGGCTCTGCGCTAACCATGTGGACTAATTTTTTAATGCAACAACATGACTACGTTTAATTTCATTGACTTTTTCAAAATAAGCCATTCTTCCCTGACTTTTCCAGACATTTTCAAGTGCTCAGACTTTTCCAGGTTTTTCAGGTCTGGTGGTACCCTGTATCACAGTTATCACCGGCCACAATAAGTGGTCATCACGGACTCTTAAAATTAAAATCAAAAATAGAAAAAAGAACGACATAGGCACGTGGTTAAAAGCGCGTCCTCAAAGCGCACATCTGCACTTTTCAGGCTCATTTTACTTCCCAATTTGCTCTCATGAATTGACTGCCAAATTGCGATTCGTAAAGCTTCTGTCTGAGTGACCCTTATAATTTAATCTCGAATTTCTATACTTTCCCACTCTCAGGTATAGACATGCATCACCATAAATAGATGCGAGTTCAAATGCTAGTTACGTAAACTTGGCAATGATTTAAAATGACCAAGTTGGTTGACCAATGACCATCCTATGGTTATTACAACACAAAGTTGGTACGGATTGGATTTTGCATTTACTGCCAGACTACAATTTCGCTGAGGTTGTCAGGGGCAACATAACTTTCGACTGCCAGTTAGTTTTAGGCATAATAGTTGGCTAAGACAAGGGCTTACAAGCAAAGCGCCACCAAGGAGGAATGGATTAACACACACTTTTTTCGGTTTAGAATAATGCATAAGCTATTGTTTCTCACGCTCAGTGAGTGGTGAGTGGTTTAAGAATGAAAGGTGCATCTTCAAAAAGGCGGAAGTTGCGATTATTCTGTGCGACTAAGAGTGCAAACAAGGACGACAAGAGCTTTCGAGGAAAACACAGTATCAAGAAAAAATTAGTTTGTGAATCTAGATTTGGATCTATTGGCACATGATCTTTTGTGAGAGTTTTGATGGCACGCATTTATTCTTACGAAAACGTAGAAAGACAAACCTCCGGCCGCCCATTTTAGATCGATGACAACGTGGATTTTTCCAGCAGGCTCTAAATCAATCTGCAAATAATTAAAAAAAAACAAAATCAATGTGAGCTTGGATGAAAACGATATGAACGTTAAAAAACCATCTGACAATTACCAACACCAAATAATCAGCACGCATAATGTACACTGTATTCAAATTTTATTAGGGAAATCCCAAGATTCACAGAAATTTCTGAATTCGTGAATGGCGAGTCATGCATTCAGGAAATCCTAAAGCTCAACTACATCATGTACATGTACGTCCACACTGGAGGAACTTTTGGATAGATTAGCAACAAAAAATTCCTCCAGTGTGGACGCTGCTGAAAGATTCAATACAATTAAATTTATCGAGGACCTTCATCAAGGCAACTAAGTTGTGAAGCAGACATCAAATATTACAGGAATCTCCCAGAAAGTTCATTTTCAACTTCCCTGACTTTTTCAGGTTTTAAAACAATTTCCCTGACCAATGGCAACAATTGACATATTGTGCAAAATCAACACAAAAAATATTTTGTAAAATTTGATAATTTTGTATTCCGAAATGTAGAAAGATTTGCAAATGTGTACTCAGAAAATGTGAAGAGAATTTGACAAATTTGTCTACGGAAAACGTGAGAAATTTTTCACTTTTGTCATCGGAAAACGTTGAAAATTTTGCAAATTTGTCCTCGGAAAACTAGGGACATTTTTCACTTCTGTCCTCGGAAAACGTTTAGGATTTTGCAAATTTGTACTCGGAAAACGTTTAGGATTTTGCAAATTTGTACTCGGAAAATGGGTTTTGTGTTAACCATGTAGAAGCATTAATTTTGAATTTCTTTTTCAAAATAAGCCATTCTTCCCTGACTTTTGCAGGTTTTTCAGGTCTGTGGGTACCCTGTATTAGGAAAACAGCGTCATCATCCTCATTTTCAAACTTTTTATCAAGTCGAAAGCAGGTAAAGGATCTTGTACACTACTGAAAAATGACGACATCGCCATTATCCTACAAAGGTCGGAAAAACCATGGAAAGCCCTACATGTTGTATTTTTAAACATGCTACATTTTCATGATCCTGTATGGGCACCATTTAAAAATATGATTTGTGAGTGGCTGAGTCTCTCAAAAAGACCTTGATACTATTCGAGATTTAGCCCAGGGTTTTCCAAGTAATAAGATTAAAGGTGCGACCAAAGACAAAAAAAACCCGAGCAGGAGCTGGTGACAGAACATTTTGTCAATAGGATACGTCAAATTTACGCATCATCCGCTCCTAAAAACAGGAAAAACTTTTGTGAAATGTTGGGAAAGCACGTTTCAGGCACTCTAGTAAAGATTTATGTTAATGATACTCAAACTGCATACTAATTCTATTATGCAGATGCAGAAGATGCAGAATGGCACAAAGACTGGATTGCTTGACAAGCTCAGCACATCAGTTTTTTATAAACCAATTCCAAATTCTGTCACTTTTAGTGGCCTTTTTTTAGACACAGTGTAGTAAGGTTATGAAATTTCGGCTTCCAGTTTATTCAAGATTATTTCATGTCCCCTAAAGATCCTCTCGAACCCTCTTTCACATCCACCGCTGGCTGGAGGTGGCGCTGCCAGCTATTGAAATTCTGGAAATCAATTAATTCTATGGAATATTGCACGAACACGAGCCTATGGTCAGTATGTAACATTCTATACCAGTGATTGCCCAGTGAGGGGGCAACGCGGGGTACAGGACAAGATTACAAATTCATAGCTTCTATAAGTACAAAGATTGATGCTATTGTACAATTATATTTTTTTATTTTAAAATAAATGCTTCGATTTTAAGTTTGTATTAAAATAAATTTAATTTCCAATGTATCGTTTTTAACTGATTTTCTGAAATGAGGCATTGACAGTGGAGGATTGGTCAGTGGCGGATACGGGCAGGATGATGATGATGATGATGGTTTACTCTTTTCTAACGGAAGGCTATCTAGTAAGCCAGTAAGCACCTAGGTGCGTCTCAGGGTTTAGCGGTAGATGTACACTGCTGCAGCGTCTCCATATGAAGGCGCCACCATTTAAACAATCGTGATTTAACTTCCTTCAAGAAAGTGGTCTCTGCCTGAGTTTGGACTTGATCTAGCCCCAGAAGTGTGTCAGTATTAATGTTCGCCCAGGCTTGTGGCGGTTGGCCCAGTAACTCACAGGACCGCAGAACATGTACAAGGTCCTCCCTGGAAGCCAGACACAGAGGGCAAACTTCCGATCTCTAGCTGAAGACATAGTGGCGTCGGCGTCTAGCCGCTGTTTTCATGTCTTTTCCTCCTTGTTTCCAGCATCCATTTTTTCCCGCTTTTGAACCCGAGGTGAACGCTGATATGAGCGTGATGTTCAAATGCCATCTTCGTGTACGTACCAATAGCAGCGGAGGTGCCTTGTCAATGTGCTACGAACTAGCCCTCTCTAGCATCCTTTTCTTGCATGGCTCCACTTTTGACCAATATAATCTGTGTGCCACTCTGTGTCTTACAGCCTGCTTCGCGTTTTTCGAATAGGAACGCTGCGAGCGTTCCTACAAACCTGTCAGCGTTCAGCCTGGCTCGGCTTAGCTGTCACCTCGGACGCCCTCATTGAAAATGCATGCCTCATAGGTAGCCCGCTGGGTGGCGCTAGTGTTTTTCGGGTACCGAGCGACTGACAACTGGTCCACTATGTCTCCAGCCTCTGGTTCCGATGTCTAGTTCGCACGCTGGTTTCCAATGAACCCACCCTTGCTTTAAAGAGTAGATCACTCTACTTGCTATTGTAGTACAGGATTTCCCTACATATTTTCTGCTTTGAGTTGTACACAGACACAGTAGTTTTGGTGGCCATACTTGCCCCCCCAGGATGATGATTCCCTAGCTCTGATAGCACGGTCCACAAGTGGGTTCCAGGCTTTTAGATTAGCTTGCGTTCTTGGGATGATATCTTTGTGCAGCCTCTTTGTAAGTCTGTACCACATCGTGCTGAATTCCTTGTCCCTACCTACCACTGATATACTCGCATACCTGGCATGCTTGTCTGGACTTCTCCATGGACCATACCCTGTCCAGGTATTTGAGTTGGTTAGAATTGTCTCTGGAGGTGAAGCTGGACCACCTCATGTCCCCCTTGAGGGCCTCAACTGCTGTGAAAGAGTTAGCATCCAGAGCTATACGTCCCATGCGGTTCTGCTGGAGCTCCATTTCTTCCAGCACGCTATAGCTGGCTCACAGACAACATCATTAGCATAGGTGAGTGTTGGGACTTCCACCCCTTTCCATAGATGGCGCTGGAAACGTCCAGTGCGTTATCCCTTGCCGAATCACAGCAAAAGCACACCTCTAGGCATCATTCTTTAACATTCCTTGTTGCGCATAAATGATTCTAGATGGCCCAGGGATTGTTGATTGCTACAGTACAATAGTATTTTTATTCATAATAAAATTTCCAAAACCATCCCAATGCCTCAATATTAGAAGTCGCGTAGATGGGAGCTTTCCCCCCCCCCCCCCATCTGTCGATTGTCACACCACGTCGACTGAAAAGTGGCCTTGCTGAGTCTGGTAAATAAATTATTTTGCGAGCATTAACAAAACAGAAAACCGGGAGCTGTAGTAAGAAACGGAGCACACTAACTGCGATCGGATTTTTTTTTTATCGCTGATCGATGGGTGCATTAAATGTTTTGTTGATTGCTTTTATTCAACGAGAAAATAATAACAAATTATTGGCACCTTCAATTTTATGGCCCCCTCCTCAGCTTATAGACTTAGATAACTGCATTTGTCGAACATTTGGACATACAGTATTAGAAAACAAGGGTTCATGAAGCACTTGTCTTTTTAATTTTATTGAGGATAACAAACTTTGGTGAAATGTGCCAAAAAAAGGAACGTGTTTTCTATTGCAACAAACTGTGTGACGACAAGGACAGAGGTTCCATTCAACTGCCATGCAATGACCAACATTTTTCCAAGAAAAGAGTTGAGATTAATTCTTCCTCATCAAGTGTTTGTGAAATTTACAAACAATAGGTGAAGGAAAACGCGATCTGTTTAACAATTAGTCATACTTAAACAGTCTCGCTATTTTTAAGAAAGTTAAGGAAAACGCCAGTTTAGGACCAACGATATGGTCAATATTTGAACAGTCTTGAAATAATTGTATCATAAAACAGGGCTTCCCAAGAAATTTCATTTTCAACTTCTCTGACTTTTCCAGGTTTTAAAAAATTTCCCTGACCTTTGACAACGTGAAAAATTGACACTGGAATTTTTTTTTTAAATATACTGACGACAATTTTTAAAATTAACATTGACATTTTTTTTTAAAAAAATTTCAAAAATTTGCATGAACATTTTTTAAAATGGGCAAATTTTGTATTCGGAAAATGTGGAACATTTGTACTTGGAATACCTAGAGACTATTGAAAATTTGCACACAGAAAACGTGGAAAATTTTGCTCATTTGTACTCGGAAAACGTGGAAACTTTTGTAAATTACTCGGAAAATGGGCCCTGAGCTAACCTTGTAGAAGTATTAATTTTGGATCGCCATGACTGCGTTGAATTTACCTGACTTTTCCAGGTCATTTTCAAGTTCATTGACATTTCCAGGTAATTTTCAAGTTCCCTGACTCTTCCAGGTTTTCCAGGTCTGGGGGAACCCTATAAAAGGGGCCAGGAAAGCTTTAATCCCTACGGAACAAAAAGCATATTAAACACAAGAAGGAACATTCAGATTTTCTGAAATGCATTATGTTATGTACTTGAACTGTACAGAAACTGCCAATTTTCAGACGAACGTGTCCATCCGGTCACAATCAATAGCCCGAGGTTCAATGGCAAGGCTGGACAGAATTGGTCATCGCTCATAAGGCCGTGGGCTGCGTGCCACGTAACTTTCCAGGTACTCAGGTAGGCCTTCCGCAAACGACAGGGTGTGTCCGAACCAGATTACTCATGTGATACACACGGTTTTCCTTTTAATGCATCTGCATTTTAATGTACATGTACCGCAATAGGTCTACATGCATGAACAACAACATTGTTAATTATTTCCAGTCTCCTGGGTCTCGGAGCAATCATTCCACGCTGTCTGCCCGTAAAATGCATTTATGCGACAGTTAGTAGTCCTGAGTGCCATCCCTCTGCCAGGCGAATTGAACGTCAGTATGTAAAAAAAAACCAGCTCGGATGATCTAATTTCCAAGTTTGTCAAAAAAAACAGGGTTCCCACAGAAATGTCAAATTCAACTTCCCTCACTTTTCCAGGTTTAAAAGAAATTTTCGCCAATGTTATTCACGATTTTGAAAAATTTGAAAGGATAACTTGCAATATTTACAGACTTGTGTCCATTTTCCAAAATTAGCATGACAATTTTAAGAAAACCTTGCAAATTTGTACTCGGAAAAAGTTATAAATTTCGAAAATTTGAACTCTGGTGAAGTTATAAATTCTGAAAATTTGTACTCTGAAAGGTTGAGAATTTCGCAAATTTGTTCTCAGAATCGGTTGAAAATTTTGCAAAGTTCTTCACAAAAACTGCTGTACTCGAAATCTGTACTCGAAAACAGGTGAAAATGTTGCACATTTGTGCTGGAAAACGTTGGAAATCTTGCAAATTTGTATTACGAGAAGTTTGAGCATTGTGCAAATGTCCTCGGAAAGTGTTGAAAATTTTACACGAAACAGCTGAAAATGTTACAAATTTGTGCTCTGAAAAGATGAATAAATTTTGGAAGTTTGTCTTCGGTAAAGATTGAAAATTTTGCCAATACACTAAATGTACTGTAGATATTTTTTTTTAAATTTTGTCTTGGATTGTGACAACACTAATACGGTGAATTTCCCTAACTTTTTTCAAAATAACAGTTCAAATCGGCAAGACTTGAGATAATTGAAGATGGATAGACTAAATTTTTCAAATTAAGTCATTCTTCGCCGACTTTTCCAGGTCTGGGGGTACCATGAAAAATTCCATATCAAAAATTTTGGGCATTTTTTTTTCAACAAATGACAGAAGGGGATGATGCAACGTGACCTTTTGGCCCAAAATTGTCTTTGCTTCGCATTGTACACGAGAATGACGAAGTGGAAGTGTCAAACTCATGTTTACCAACCTGGCAAGCTTCGAACTTTTTTTTATAAATTATGAACCTACGATCAATGAGTGAGCTCCCGTGAATATTTCAGGTAAAACTAAAGAGCGAATCCACAATATGTTATGCGCTGATCAATAAACGAGAAAATTCTGACATTCTGACATCTCCACCAAGCTCGTAGTATGGAGTAACAATGTGCCATGAAATGTGTTCAAAAAAAATAGAAATTTATTCAGCATTAAAAATAAACTACAGTATACCGGAAAGCCAGGAAAGAGGTCCCCACAGGACACTGATGAAATTGATTGAATCAATGCCCTCCTGGTGCAAGGCAGTAATTAAAAACAATGATCTTGCAACCAAACATAAGAAAAAGCATTATGTAATCAGTGATTTTAATTCCAGTTCCATTTGTTTTGTCCAGTGAAAAATCGTATACTTTTGTTTTTTATTTTTTTTCAAAAATTGGAAATCAATTCTGTACATTTCTCTTTATTATTAAATATATGGAATGTATATACAGCTATCCATATGGTTTTTTTCTTGAGTTTAAGCCTTAGATATTTTTTTTTTTTGCAACTTTAAAAAGTTTATCAACCAGTTGCATGTTTTGTCTGATACTGTACGTATAGTACAGGAATATTCACGTTTAATTTTATTCGATTTGTCCGTTTTTCATAGTTATTGTTACCAATTTCGTTTGCTTTTAAATGTAGACATACATGTATAATCTACATTACTTTCCACTCAGGTGCTTGATGAAATCAAATCTACAGCCAGTATTTTTTCAATAACTCGGAACACGTTTAACGAGAAATTCTGGAGAGAGAATACGATGACCTACCAGTGTTTCAAACGATAAAATAAGATTTATTTAGCTGGGGATTAATTATATGCGGCGTCCGAATCAAAATCTATTGACCGCCTTTACAAAAATTGACCAGACCCTTAAAACCACGTGTAATTTTATCCGTAAAAACCTGAATGCGGCCAAATCCAGCATTTTTGAATCCTGTATCCTGTTTGAATCACGTTTTGTGGTAACCGATAAATGCTTAGTAAAAGGATGGAATTTTGCGTTTTGTTTTGGTCTGTAAAATTGTTGCCACATATTACTGCACAGTGTAACTTCAGCAGAGATTTTTGCAGGAAATCCCCAACGCCACAGATGGCTCCGTGATTGGTCAAGTTTAGGACACAAGCAAGCAATTATCAAGTGGATTATCCTAAATCACATACTTGTTTACAAAACTGCTTGCAAACGATAAATACATAGATTGACACTGGCAAAGCAAATCTATGTATGTATTTGTAAACAACGATAAACACACGATATGCTTGCTTTTGTCTCAAATTAATGCCACCATTCTCAGAGATACTCAGGCAGACGTTTCCATAGTCGTACTTTGGCAGTCATGAAGTCACGTGTACAAAATCGACAAACTAGATCGGTTTAAAAAAAATCCCTCAAGGTGAATGAGTGTACACGTGATTTCACGACCACCGAAGTGCGGTTCGCAAATCTTCTGGCAGAGTACCCCAAAATAAGTTGTGTTGCTTGTCGGGTTAAAGAAATTAAGACAACCATAAGCCGAGCCGAGCCATAAACCTGAATTTTATTTTACTGGTAACGTGACAGTTGACCATCAACAGGTTAAAAATACCTTTTAATATTAATTGTCCTAATTGAAATTTGACAAATAAATCTGGGTATGTTCTTTTATTTTTTGGCTGTCTCTGCACTTTAATGAATGCATGTTGCACCAGAGCGGACTTTCCTGATTCTACTGTTAAAGCATGTTTTGTTATTCTGTAGGTATTCTCAAAAGAGGATATGCAAATTGAAAATTTGATGCGAACCTAATGACCGATATAATTTCTTTTCCAAAGAAGGATTGGCATCTTGATCACGGATGTATGGCATCCGTGTATTCCCAAATTCATTATGAAAGTGGACATGCTATATTTAAATGTGACAATAGAAATAACGTATGGGGTCCACACACAGACCTTGAATGAATCTAATATAAAATGAAGTAGACATAACCTTTTATCAAAATGTCAAATTATCAACATAAGTCAAATATTCATTTCTTAGGTACATTTCCCATCAAAAGCTATCCAAATTGTTTTATAGTTGTCCACAGCATGCTGGTTCTTCAACCAATTATTTTAGCAGAATAGTGTCAAATGACACGGTCATAGAAAGGAAATAAAACTGGTGAAGACCGTGAAGTCTCTACATCTTGCACTCAACTTGCCCTGATTGGATACAGTAGGGGGAACTCAAAAATTTCTGTTTGTGCATTCTGTCAATTTCTGTATTGTTTACATTGTTTAATAGGGGAACTCAAAAATGTGCTGGGACACCAGCAGTTGTGGCAGTAGTTTGGTGGTAGCCAATAGGAATCTCAGATTTTGTGTGACCTAGATACAAACGCACCTACAGGCATTCCTACCGGCTGAACCTAGCTACTGCCACAACCGCCGGTGTCCCAGCGCATTTTTGAGTTCCCCTATTAAACAATGTAAACATCTACAGAAATTGACAGAATGCACAAACAGAAAGGGAATGCATTTCTAGCTGTGAAATCTTGCAATGAGGAAATGGCAACGAAATTACTACCAAAAAATGATTAATTGATATTATGACGGCTGTCAAAAAACTCGCATTTTGGATTACAGCTGCAATACCGATGTCTCTATCAGCAGTCCTGCATCAGGACCTGGCCAACACTTCAACATTTGTTAGCAACATGTAACAAATAAAACGACAACGAGTTATAGTTCGAAATTACTGATGAGGGGCAATACAGAGTTTGTACTGAGAGAGTGCTTATATCAGAGTGGCCACAAACTTTTCAATTTCCCTGACTTTTCCCTGACTAAAATCCAAATTTCCCTGACCAAAACTTACTCGTTTATGCATAACAATTTTTCTGTGAGTGTCATAATGAAAATTAAAATCACATTTACAATGAGAAGCTTGGCAAAACACTAGGTTTTGTTACGAGTCTAGCTGAAGAGGATTGGAGATGGAGCTGCAGGCAGACCGAATGCAGGGATAGCATTTTGCTTTTATTTGGGAAAATTTCCCTGACCACACACAAATTTCCCTGACATTTCCATGACCACTTTCCACCTTGACGTTTCCCTGACCCGTGGCCACCCTGTTAATGATGAGGGGCAATACAGAGTTTGCAGGCCTACTGAGAGAGTGCTTATATCAGAGTGGCCACAAACTTTTCAATTTCCCTGACTTTTCCCTGACTAAAATCCAAATT
>JAQGBX010007114.1:0-11757 GCA_034698745.1 Megaphyllum sjaelandicum | reverse complement strand
AATAATTATGCCTCACCTTGTAGTTGGACGCTTATTAATTAGCTTCTGCAATAAACATTCGACGTAATCGTACCCTTTTTGTGATCTGTTGGTGCAGCCTGCACAAATGCACTGCAGCAAATGCCAGGCCGCATGTCCGCCATCTTGCTTTTTCCAATAACCAGAGGTTAACCGTGCCTACTAGCTCGGTTAACCTGAGCATTCATTTTTTGCTTAACCTGCGCTTGTGCAATGCAAAGGCTGGTTAAGCTGTGGTTATGCAGCAGGTTAACCTTAGGTTAAGCTTAACCTGCGCTTGTGCAATGCAAAGGCAGGTTAAGCTGTGGTTATGCAGCAGGTTAACCTTAGGTTAAACTTAACCTGCGTTCGTACAACCGGCCCTAAGTTCCGATTCGTAGAACGTTGCAACGGTCGTTCTATAATGATCCGTATAGAACGCGAAAATGGCATTCTAATTTTTAGCATTAATTGCTATATGTAGGCGGATTTTTTTCCCTTTCGCGGGACATTTTTGTGCCCTCAAAAAAAAATATTTTTGTAGCTGCCTTAATACCAGCCCTTCCCCAATGCGGAAAGAAAGCGTGAATGGTGGCGCCACCTACTTCCTCCCTTTTCGATTCTCGGGAAGAAATTTTGGAATGTTTTTCCGCCTATACACATGCATCTTCCCGAGTCCCAGTCGAACAAGTACAAAGAAATAATCTATCTAGCCTTTCTTAAGCGCCCTTCTTGGTGGAACAACGTCGTTCGCTAATCCTAACTATACACTTAGAACGGTTCTAGAAACCCACGTGCTCCCATCGTGCTAAAATTTCTTCCAAACTTTTCAATTTTTTTCTTTCTTCCGATTCGTAGATTCGCATCAGCCGCCGTTCTACGGAATGGGAATTTAAATCGTTCCATAGAAAATATATAGAACGATTTCGAAAATATTTCCATTCCGTAGAACGGCGAATGACTCGAATCTACGAATCGGAAAAAGGATTCCAATTTGAAGATTGCGTAAAAAAAAATCGTGGAAAGATTTTAAAATCGTTCCGTTTAAAAAAAAAGGAATATTTTCGAAATTGTTCCGTGAAATGGACGTATCGGTTCTACGTAATGGAGAGATTTTTGAATTCGTTCCTTTAAATTTGGAACGTATCGTTCTACGGAACCGTGAAATATTTTCGAAATCGATCCATGAAAGTTGGAACGTACCATTCTATGGAACTGTGAAACGGAACGTATCATTCTAAAGAACTGTGAAATGGTTCTACAGAACTGTAACATTTTCGAAATCGTTCTATGAAAAAGAAAGATTCTGGAAATCTTCCCTGAAAGTTGGAACGTACCGTTCTACGGAACTGTGAAATGGAACAGAATCGTTCCACAGAATGGTAAGATTTTCGAAATCGTTCTATGAAAAAGAAAGATTTTGGAAATCTTCCTTGAATCTTCCCTGTGAAATGGAACGTATCGTTCCGCGGAATGGAAAGATTTTTGAATTCGTTCTTTTAAATTTGGAACGTATCGTTCTACGGAACTGTGAAATATTTTCGAAATCATTCCGTGAAAGTTGGAACGTACCATTCTATGGAACTGTGAAATGGAACGTATCATTCTACAGAATGAAAAGATTTTCGAAATCATTCTAAAACTGATAGAATGCTGTTGAAAACATTTTTATTTTTTTTTTAATGAACCTAAAAATGTGACATTTTGGAAAGTAGTTTTTGGAATAAGTACATTGGTTCGTATCGAGAGTCGAATTTTGGAGAAAAAAAAATTCGAAATTTCGGTAAATTTACCCGGACATTTTCAGTAATTTTTCGAAAATATCTTAGACAATTTTTTGTAATTTAAGGAAGTTTTTGTATACCATTACGGGAGCACGGGCTGGTTTTTTTAAGAGTTTGCGGATCCGAATTCCAGACCGAATAATTGTTGCGCGAAAAAATCGAAATAATCGATTTTTTTTCCATAAAATCGATTTTCCTTCCCAAACACGTGATTTATTTTTGTGATAAATATTTGAAAAATGAAGAAAGGGAAAAAAGGTCACAATAATCGAAGCGAGTTTTTTGACTTTTTTGAATTTTTGTAGATATTATTATATATACAGCCAGATTTTTAATTTGCGATCGAAATATATTGAATATATTATACGCGGCGTATATTTCATATAAATGTATATTATTATATTTTAATTCCTTTTTATTATTATTTTTGAAATAATCGAAATCCCCGATAACCGATTTAATAAGTCAATTTTTATATATATATATATTGAAAAAGAATCCAACTTTTTTTGTAGAAATGTGTTTTTGCTATAGAGAAAGTAATGATGAATAATGAATGAGGTTGTCAGGAATTTTTTGTAGAATTTTTCGTTAATTTTAGCCAGTTTTTTATCGACTTAGCCGAGAATTGTCGTTTTTTCGAAAATTGCGGTGAGTTTTTGAACAGTTTTGGTCAAATTTTGACGTGAATGTTTGGTGAATTTTTTTGACAATTTTTGTTCAATTTACGCCAATTTGTAATGAATTTTTTGACAATTATGATCAATTTTTTGAAAATGTAGGCTATTTTTCGACAATTTTTGCGAATTTTTTGACAAATTTTTGCGCATTTATGCCAATTTGTAGAATTTTTTTAACAATTATGGTGAATTTTTTGACAGATTTTGGTGAATTTATGCCAATCTTAGTGAATTCTTGCCAATTATGGTGAAGTTTTAGAAAATGTCCTCTGTTTTTCGACAAATTTTGGTGAATTTGTGTTAATCGAGAGTTAATTTTTTCAATTTTAAAATTTTGCGAATTCAAATTTTGTCAAATAATTGTCAGATTTTGTCAATAAATTTTTAATTTCGTCAAATGTTGGTGAAATAATTTTCAGATTTTGTCAAATTTGGTCGAGTAAATTCTCAGATTTTGTAAAATAATCGTCAAATTTTGTAAAATAATTATAAGATTTATGACAAATAATTATCAAATTTGATCAAGTATTTGTCAGATTTTGTGAAATAATTTTCAGATTTTGTGAAATAATTATCAAATTTGGTGAAATAATTGTCAGATTTTGAAAAAATAATTATCATTTTTTCTGCGAAAAATTCCGTGAATTCTTGTCGAAAAATCGCCCCTTAGCAGGCACAGTGCAATCATTGAGATCTTTCGTTAGTTTTAATTTTGTTTTTTGCGCAACCGAATTTGGGACCAAATGCATTTTTTCAATCGTAGATTTTGTCGAATAAATCAATTGATTTCACGAGAATTTTTAATCGGAAAAATCCTGTCTTTTTTAACTCGTTTTTCCAATTATTTTGCAGCATTTTCAGCAAATTTTAGAAAAATTGATTTTAAAAATAAATCCATGCAAGAAATACGTTCGGACTTCCAAGTGTTTTTGAAAATTTACAGATTCATGAAAGGTAAGAAAGTGGGTATACTTTGAATAAGTTTTTGCCCAGAAATTTCTTTTTCAACTTCCAGGTTTTTAAAAAAATTTTCCTGACCGATGACGAAGTCAAAATTCAACGTATAGGCCAATGTTGTCCACGAATTTGGAATCGTGTCCCGCGTCAATATTTTGCAAAAATTTACTGATTACGATTTTGGAGAATTTTCAAACAACTAACGTAGTAAAATTAACACCGAATTTAGCAAATTTGTACTCGGGGAAGACGTGGAAGATTTTGCAAATTTGAACCCTGGAAAACGTGTAGAATTTAGCACTTTTGTACTCTGAAAGCGTAAGAAATTTAGAAATGTTGTACTTGGATAAAGTGGAGAATTTTGAAAATTTGTACTCGTAGAACGTGGATAATTTCGATGATTTGTACTCGGAAATCGTTTCTAAATGGGCCCTGGCTTTGACTTCGTTGAATTTCCCTGACTTTTCCAGGTTTTTAAAGAAATTTCCCTGACCGATGACAAGGTCACAATTTAACGTAGGCCAATGTTGTCCACGAATTTGGAATCGTGTCCCGCGTCGATATTTTGCAAAAAAATTATAGATTACGATTTTGGAGAATTTTCAAACAATTAACGTAGGGAAATTAACACAGAATTTTGCAAATTTGTACTCGGAGGAAAACGTGGTAAATTTTGCAAATTTTTACTCTTTAAAACGTGTAGAATTTAGCAGTTTTGTACTCTGCAAGCGTAAGAAATTTAGAAATTTTGTACTTGGATAAAGTGGAAAATTTTGAAAATTTGTGCTCAGAAAACGTGGAAAAATGTTGCAATTTTGTCTTTAGAAAACGTGGAAAATTATGATATGTACTCGAGGAAAAATGTGGATAATTTCGATAATTTGTACTTGGAAAACGTGGAAAAATTTGCAAATTTGTACTTGGAAAATGTCAGAATGTTTCCAAATGGGCCCTGGCCTTCATTACGTTAAATTTTCCTGACTTTTCCAGACATTTTCAAGTTCCATGACTTTTCCACGTGTGGGGGAACCCTGGTATATTGAATAGGGTTTTTCCGCATGCGTAAACTTTGTTTGGGTGCTTTTTTCAAAACCAAAGTTTTTGGCATATTATAATCTCGGATTTCGGGCAATCCGACAAAAAATTCAAACATCCGAGGATTTTGTGCAAAAAATTTCACGCGAGATTTTATTGGAGACGAGAAATACCAAAAAGATTTTTTTTCCACATATACATATTTATATTAAGGACAAGGTTCTACTTATTGTTATTTCTTGAGTATTTTGCGCATCTGCTTGTTCTGTCTTTCGATGCCCAGATCCGCTTTGTCCACTCCGGTGGCCAGTCGGTCCAACATCTCGTTCTGCTCCTCGATCTCGTCTCCCAAACCCATGGCCAGGCCTTTTAAGCGACCCAAACCCAGTGTCAGATTATCTGAGGGCAAAAAATTGGAGAAATTTTTAGGAAACTTTGGAACTCGGAACGAGAGGTGAGTGGATACGAGACTCTCGCGACAAGAATTGCAATGTTGCGTAATTTTTGGATATGTTTCTGGGGAAAAATTTGGCATGATTTTAGGGTAAATTTTATATAAATTTTGGACAAATTTCGTATAATTTTTGGGGTAAATTTACATAAATTTCGGGTAATTTTCGTAAAATATTGTACAATTTTGCATAATTTTGGGTTCAATTTCATATAACTTGTGGACGAGTCGTGGATAAATTTTAAAGTAACTTTCGTGGTCTATTTCGTATAATTTTTTGGCAAATGTTGTAAAATATTATACATTTTTGCATAATTTTGGTTTAAATTTTACACAAATTTCGTAAAAATTGCGGAATAATTTCGTATAGTTTTTAGGGTAAATTTTATGTAAATTTGGGGCAATTGTCATCAAATATTGTACAATTTTGCATAATTTTGGGTTGAATTTTACACAAATTTCGTATTTGCGGACGAGTTGTGGATAAATTTTATGTAATGTTTGGGGTCAATTTTGATAAATTTTGTACAATGTTTGGGCAAATTTTGTACAATTTTTGGGCAAATTTCGCATAATTTTAGGTTTATTAATGGACAATTTTCTATAATTTTCGAGGTCAATTTTTGGGAAAATTTTGTAAAATATTATACAATTTTGCATAATTTTGGGGTTGAATTTTACGCAAATTTCGTACAAGTGGTGGACGAGTCGTGTACAAATTTCGTATACTTTTTGGATGTTTCGTGGTCAAATTTCTTATAAATTGTTAATAACGTTTTGCCCAAAGTTCTTTTTTAATGAATTTAGAAAAACTTTTAGCGATATTACTAATCCATAATTTTGGTATTATTTTTTTTTGGGTACATATTTCTACTACTAAAAAAAATGCCCCAAAAAATTGTGCGAAATTGCCAGTGTGAGAATGTTCGTGTCTCATAGCGACTTTTTTTTCCAATCTTTACCTAGATTATCGTCCAGTTGGCTTTCGTAGTCGGACATCCTCCCCGACAGACTAACTTCAGCCGGAGCGCGGCCCACCGAGGAATCTTCGTTCGCGTAGTCGATGCCTCTTATTTTTAGAGCTAAAGTAACGAAAATGAAGGTCAGCATCATCGGAAATTATTCGAAACATTTTAAATTTCAAAAAATAGTTCCGAGATAAGCCACCGGGATGTTCTTGAGTGAACACGGGTTGAGCTTTGGAGGCCTCGATGGTGTTGTTCAAAGCACTGGGACGCTTGGAGACGGGTTCCGGATCGGAAGACGCCGTCGAAGGAGGTGCCGCTTCAGGCGTTTTGGAGAACATGCTTCCGAAGTTGCTGAAAATACTCTGCGAAAATACACCAAATTCAGTGAGTTTTTTTTTAGCAAATCCAGCTATCGGAAGTCGAACGATCCTATCCAGCGGGCATTCTCGAGGTCATCGGGCGGTGAAATTTTGTTCGGATATTTTGGGAAATTTAACTTACGTTTTCACTGAATTTTGGCAAACTTTAGGCAAACTATACGAAATTTACCGTACATTTTTGCGAAGCTAACAAAGCCTGACCCGGTAAATTTGAAAATTGACCGCTGGAAAATGCTCGAAATTTTGGCGATAACGATTATTTGGAAAAAAGCATAGAAAAATATTGTCCGAAACTTATACCAAATTCAGCGGCCAATTCATACGAAATTTATCCAGAATTCAGCCGAAAATTATGGAAAACATTTCCAGATCGTTATACCAAAATTGAAATTCAGCCAAAATTTTTACAGAAAATTTTTCGACAAATTATCAAGAATTTAGCTAAAAATTCTAGAAAAAAAAATTCCTGCACATTATCCAAATTCAGTCGCAATTTCTACGAAATTTATCCAGAATTTACCTAAAAATTATGGAAAAAAAATTCCTGAACATTATCCGAAAGTCATAGGCTACCAAATTCAGTCAGCCAAAACTCATAGAAAATTTATATCCATAAATAATTCAGAATTTAGCTAAAAATTCTAGAATAAGAAAATCCCTGAACATTATCCAAAACATGTACTTAATTCAGCCAAAATATATTCGATATTTATCGATAACTTATCTAGAATTTCCCACAAAAAAAGTTCAGATTTTAGCTAAAAATTACAACAAATTCATTCAACTAAAATTTATCAATAAATAGTCAGAATTGAAAAGAATGCATATAAAAATTACAGAAAAACTAACCAAATTGGGTCGAAATTTACGTGAAATTTATCACAAAAATTATCCAGCAGTTACCTAAAAATCAATAGAAAAATTCTGTCCAAAAGACCAACATCCGAATAAATTGACCCTTCGAAAACCACCCAAAATATAAAACGCTAAATTCGTCAATATAAGCTTTAAAAAACTGTTTTTTGTTTTTTTTTGGACAATTTTGCCTAAATCGACCGGCAAGGTTACAAACTCTCGTATTTTAATTGACCGAAAAAGGTCAATGTTGACCGACCCCCCTCACAAGTGACCAACATTTTCGGGACACCCATGTACATGGACTTCTACTGTTTGTTTCCGATCATTGACAGCCAGCCAGCTGTCCAGTCTCAAAATTTTCAGTTTTTTGATTCTGACCGTCCTTGAAATATACAAAATTGAAAGTTGGCCAAACCTTGATGGAATTGATGTGTTTTTGGCTGCTTCTCAAGGTCCTGTTGATGTTCGAAACGTTGGCTTCGCTGCGCTCCAGCTGCTCCCTCTGATGCAACAGACTCTGCACGAGAAAACTACGAGTTGTAACGAGAATTTGGAAGATTTTCACCAATTTTTGGGGGGGCACGAACCTCTGCCGTGGAGACTCCGACTTGTTCCGATTCGAGAACCAAACCCAAAGATCTAGCCGAGGAGTCCACGGTCCTGCGTTGGATCCTGTCCATTTCTTCCAGCATTTGACGCTGTTTTTGGGCTCGTTGATCGGCCTCTCGACGCTTTTGCTGCTCGTCGTGGAAAACGTAACCCCCGCTCCCTTGCTGGGGGTGACTGACGAAAGAAAAATGGTCCACATCGTCCTCTTCCGACTCGAAAAAGGGATTTTTGGAGACGGGTTCTCGCAGCTTGTCCGCCATCTTGATGCCAAAACAACAGCAGTTGGAACGTGAGCAGACGTGAGCGCGTGACTCGCGAGCGGACGGCGGCTTCCGGTTCCGGGAAAGATGGCGACGCTTCCGGGACGGGTAAGATGGCCGCGCCCTGTTGGGACTTTTATACCGGGTGTCAAGAATTAGACGTTTGCTAAGGGTTTCAAAAATTGTGTTGTTTTTTGAAGAATTTGGAAAATGTTTAGGAAAAATTCGTAGATTTTGAATAAGTTATAAATTTGATTATCGAAAATTGCAAATTTTTCTAAATAACTTTTAAAGTCTGATAAAAAAATGTGAAATTGTTTAGAGAAATGGGCAAATTTGTACGAAAATTTCGCTTATCTTGTTGGGAAGTTGTTTTTTTAATTTTTTGCCAATTTCGCAAATTACTTGACTGAAATGTGCCAGTTTTTTTTTTTTTTAACAATTTCGCAAATTGATCTTCGTAAAATTTCGTTATTTTTTTTGTTCACAATTTCGCGATTTGTTTCCGATAAATTTTTCTCATTTTTTTTTTGATTTTTTGTTAAAATTTGTCATTTTTTTTTGGCAATTTCGTAAATTGTTTTCTTAAAATTTTGTCATTTTTTATTTTTATTTTCATAAAATTTCGTCAATTTTTTTTTACAATTTATCGGGGTTTTTTTATTTATTTTTTACATTTTGCCACTTCATTTTCGTACAATTTCGCATTTCGGAATACTTGGTGTAAAATTTTGCATCGTTATCACAATTTTGCACATTTTTGGAAAATCTCGTAATTTGAAACTTGAAAAACGTTTTGCCAATTTCGCAATTTTTTTTCAAATTTTTTATCTTTTATTTATCTGTATGTTTTTATCGTATGAATAAAAGAATTTATATAAGAAGAACAACATTTTAAAATTGCGAATCTTCCAAAAATGTGCAAAATTTTACGAAATTTTCACGAAAATAATTTGCGAAATTGCCAAAAAAAAAATGAAAAATTTTAACGAATAAAAATAATGTTAAAAAAAACGAGGAAAAATTCATCGGAAACAAATCACGAAATTATTCAAAAAAGCGAAATTGTCGTAAAAATTTGCAACATTTTTCTAAACAATTTCAAAAATCTTGAGAAAAAAATAGGAAATTCATAAAAAATGCGCACATTTTTATGATGATATTTAGAACCTAGCTAAAACCTACGAATTTTTCCTAAACATTTTCAAAATTCTAAAAATTTTAAATATTTTTTACCTGTAAAACGTAATTGTTTTTACTTTTATTTCAGGTTTTTTTGGGGGATTATTTTTCAAGATTTAAGTATTTCTTCCATCTGCCAGCCAAAGATACGAGTTCCCAAATCAAGATGGCCGCCGACGCCACTTCCATTTCAAAAATGGCCGCCACTTCCGCTTCCGGCGCCGGAAGAAACGAACGATAGCACGTGCGAATAGTCGGCGTCATTTGATTTCTACATGTCAATGTTGTGAATTTTTGCCTTAAAATTTGGTTTTTTCGAAGATTTGGATCTCGCTTTTTACTCCACGCTTGTCGCGATAGAAGCTCGGGACTAAAAATGAGCGACAATTGAAAAATTCAGACCTGAAAATCGCGGAATTTCGTCGAATATTCGACTCGACCCCAGCGTAGTCGCGGACAACTGTCACAACTAGCTTGGAACTCGGGACAACAGCTGTTTCGCGAAGTGTTTTAAAGTAAGTTTTGAGCTTCTGTTTATAGTTTGGTTTGTAAAAATCTATTTGTTAATGATCCGAAGCCGAGTTTGTACGATGCGCCTCGAATTATGGAAGGTTTCTGGCTATAAAGTAGCGAAGACAGTAATATAACAGCCATGATGACAGTTTGAACGACAGTAGACACGAGTTAGGGCATGTGGGAAAGTTAGTGTCTTTGAACTACGGTTAGGGGAATTTGGACGACAGTAAGAATGAATTATTGCTGTGAAATGTCACGGGACAGCTGCGAGGACAGTTCGTCCATGAGTGCAGCTTTAAAGTAAAAACAGTAAAATGTCTCGGGGAGTAAACAGAAAGGGCAGTAGTTCGTGCTCGAGGTCAGCTTGGACGACAGTAGTCGTGAAGTAAGGTAGTGTAAACGCAGTAAAATGTCTTTTGACTACCGCAAGGACATGCAGTTCGTCCATGTGTGCAGCATTTAAGAATATAGACAGAAAAATGTCTCGGGACTGCAGCGAGGACAGTTCGTCCATGAGTGCAGCATTAAATTAATGGAAAAACAGTAAAATGTCTCGGAGAGTAAACAGAAAGGGCAGTAGTTCGTGTTCGAGGTCAGCTTGGACGACAGTAGTCGTGAAGTAAGGTAGTGTAAACGCAGTAAAATGTCTTATGACTACCGCAAGGACAGTTCGTCCATGAGTGCAGCATTAAGAAATAGACAGTGAAATGTCTTGTGCATGACTATACAGAAAGGGTATGTAGTTCGTCCATTTGGGCGTTTGGGCGACAGTAAGCGTTAATTAAGGCAGTGTGGGGGTCTTTGGACTACGGCAAGGACAGTTAGTTCTTGAGGGCAGCTAGGACGACAGTAGGCGTGAATAAAGGCAGTAAATTATTTTTTGAACTGCCACGAGGGTGATATTGTACGTTCGTTCTTGATGACAGGCTGAAAGATACATGAAAGAAGACAGTAAAAAGTATCGTAACAACAGCAAGGACAGTTCGTCCATGATGTGACCATTAACGTGAAAGATATAGCAGTAATCTCGAAGGCCCTAAAAGCCGGATCCTAGTTCGTCCTTGATGACGGTGTGAAAGACAGTATGAAGGCAACGAATGAAGGCACAGTAAAATGTCTCCGTGACTACGGCAACGACAGTTTGTCCATGTGGGCAGCATCATTTGACCGTGATATGTGACAGCGTGAAAGGCAGCAATAGGACTTGGTAGGCGAGAATGATGACAGTAAAATGTCTTTGAATTACAACGAAGTGGTTCTCATCCTCGATGTTATTGTTGCATCAAGGACAGTTTGACTATGATGTGACAACGTGAAAGGCAGTAAAAGGATCCAAGTTTGTAGTTAATGACTGTGTGAAAGGCGGTGCAGTATATGAATTATGGCAGTAAAATGTATCGTAACTGCAGCAAGGACAGTATTCCAGGGATAATGGTGGCATATTAATAAAGGTAGCAAGATGTCTCGGGTCTACAGCAAGGATAGTTTGTCCGTGAGGTTGGCTTGGACGACAGTAAACGTGACTTAAGGCAGTAAAAAGTTCTTGAATGCCGTAGCTTTCAAATTAAGCAATATTCAGAAATAATTTTTATAAGAACAGGGTTCCCCCAGACCTGGAAAACCTGGTAAAGTCAGTGAAGAATGGTTTATTTTGAAAAAGTCTGTAAAATTCAACGCAGTCTTGGCGATCCAAAATTAATACTTCCACGAGGTTAGCTCGGGGCCCATTTTCCTAGTAGAAATTTGCAAAAAAATTTCACATTTTCCGAGTACAAATTTGCAAAATCTTCCACTTTTTCCGAGCACAAATTTTTAAGATATTTTGAATAAATTTTTTTCTTATTTTGAAAAGATGTTATGCAATTTTTTTAATTTTTTAAAAAATTTCTATGTTAATTTTCAAAATTGTCGTTAGTAAATTTTAAAAAATATTTTCCATTGTCTGTTTTGGAAAATATGTTAATTTTTCACGTTTTTATTGGTCGGGGATATTTTTGAAATAAACCTGTAGGGGAGAGGGGGGCACATTTGGACAGGGGCACATATGGACATGAGCAATTACCTTTCTGCTGTTTCTATG
>JAQGBX010007113.1:0-11758 GCA_034698745.1 Megaphyllum sjaelandicum | reverse complement strand
AGGGAATTAAGCCATAGTGAGCCTTGTCCAGGAAATAGAAGTGGTTTGAAAAACCTAAATGTCAGGGAATTAAGCCATAGTGAGCCTTGTCCAGGAAATAGAAGTGGTTTGAAAAACCTAAATGTCAGGGAATTAAGCCAGATTGAGTCTTGTCCATGAAATGGTTTGAAAAACTTAAAAGTCAGGGAATTAAGCCAGAATGGGTCTTGTCCAAGAAGTAGAAATGGTTTGAAAATCCTAAAAGTCAGGGAATTACAAATAATACGGCGTAGAGCGGCCAGGTTTGTCACTGGACAATATATCGTTGGGAAAATGACCCCCTCCTACCGCGTGGCACTGTATTTGCAGACTGTAGGGAATTGAATTTAAGCTGAATGTGTAATTGTGGGTTAATCCTGGAAACATGTATGACTTTCCGATTAAATGGATTTATTTATTTTTTTATTTCTTTCAGGTTTTTTCTTAGGCATTGATCGATAACTTGGGATAAATAGAAATGAAATCTTGGCGTTTCGATATCGAGGCTCTTTTCCTCGAAGCCCTAGAAGACGATGACGCCGAGGCTGTCAAAAAGCTGCTTGATCGAGGCATGGAGCCGGATGATTGTTTTTTCTCCGGTAGTGCTTTGAAGCCCGCAATTTGCCTGTGTGCCAAAATGGAGCGCACGGGCCTTGGTAAGCTTGTCAATCCGCTTTCGGTCATTAGCCCCAAAGTTTTGGAAGCCTTTTCCCGACTTCACGAAGTTGCGGATGTCCTAAAAATGATCCGATCCTTTCGTTGTCTCTAGTGGAGGTGCTCCTGCAGGCGGGTGGCAACGTCGACCAAGCTGATGAGTACGGAAGAACTTCCTTGCATGATGCGGCGGCGTCCGGAAATGTAAAAATGTTAGCGATTGTCCTGAGCAAAGGGGCCGAGGTGAAGTGTGCGCAAAGTATTCTGGGACACACGCCTTTGCATCTGGCTGCCGATGGATTAAATTCAGGCAAGTTCAAAGAATGGATTTTTTGAATAATTAAAAAACTGTAAGAGCTATGAAAAATTGTAACTTATTTGACGGGAAGAAGGTCCGAAGAATGGTAAAAGAAGGTGAAATTAGTTGAACTCGGGTCGGCGTATAGTGATGTCACGTAAGATGAGATGTTAATGGCTTCGCCTTTTTCGAGATCCGTCGGTATTTGTAAGAAAATTTGATTATATGATTGAAAAAGTTACGAAGTACATGTAGTTGAGAACTTTTTTGAATCGAAGCTCGCCGCCCCATGGTGAGCGCGAATTAACAGGGTTCCCCCAGACCTGGAAAACCTGGAAAAGTCAGGGCAGAACGGCTGATTTTGAAAATATCAGGGAAATTCAACGCAGTCATGGCGATCCAAAATTAATACTTCTACATGGTTAGTTCAGAGCCCATTTTATGAGGAAAAATTTAATAAATTTTCCACGTTTTCCGTCTGAAAATTTGAAAAATTCTCTGGTTTTTCCGAGTACAAAATAGAAAAAATTTTCCCAAGTACAAGTTTACAAACTTTTTCACGATTTCCAAGGACAAATTTTCAACATTTTGAAACATATTCCAAATACAGAATTGTCACATTTTTTTTTAATAAAAAATTAAAAATAATGTTACATTAGTTTTCAAAATTGTCGTCAATCAATTTTGACAAATATTTTCCAGTGGGGAATATTTTTTTAAAACCGGGAAAAGGCAGGGAAATTCAAAATGAAATTTTTGGGGCAACCCTGATTAAGAAACGTCTAACGAGGTGTCGTTCGTTTCGTGAACATGTCCGAAATTTCTCGATATCTACTCGGTGCATTAACTCATCTATTCTGCGGCTGCGACGGGGGCTAGCGTTAGCCCCTGTGTTTTTGTTTGGTTTTTTGGTCGAATAATTCCAAAGATGTTTCACGGCACTTCCCGTTGCGCGTGATTTTTCTCTCGCTCTATCCAATCATCTAATTCATCCCTTGGGATTATCGTTTCAGAAATTGTACGTCTGTTAATCGATGCCGGAGCCGACGTCAACATTCGTAACGCGACCAAGATGACACCCCTCCTTTACGCTTGCACCCTACCCTCCTTGACCATGGGCAACTTCTATTTGAGAAGAGGCGCGGAGGAAACGTGGGACACCTTTTGCCATAGGATGTTAAACGACGTCTCGTTTTTCTCTGAACTGCTGAAGGCAAAGTCCTGCGTCAAAAGCCGCGACGAGAACGGCTGCACCGTGCTCCATCACATCGTCCGAGGAACCTTTCACGGTGTCAACACCGAGGCTCTCGAGCTTCTGCTGTCGTACCCGTGCGACGTCGATGCCAAGAACCGCCTCGGCCACACGCCGCTCTACGTGGCTGCGACGCTCGATAACCGGAAAGCGGTTCTACTTTTGCTGAAGGCAGGTTGCAGGGTGGACATCGGGGCTCGCCCGGAGAACATCAAGACTTACTCGGTGAAATGGAAGCGGGGTCCGGTGTACTTGACACCCGTGGATATAGCCGTTCTTCACGGATACTACCACGTCGCGGAGCTGCTCTTGGCAGCGGGGGCACGGATCAAGCGTGAAGTGTGGATGAACAAACGAGAAGCCATCGAGGACGAGGATCCATCGAGGTTGAAGCGCTTGCTGGCCGCGGGTGCAGAGGGCTCGAAGTTGTTAAACGCATGCAGAAGGACGTTCTACGATCACTACGGGACGGAGACGCCGCGTCTCATCGATAAGCTGGACGTGCCCCCGATGATCAAGGATTACCTCACTTTTGAAATGGTGTGAGGCGCAAACCTGATGGAATGTGTCCCTACGAGAATGCAATCTCGTAAGGTCTATTTGTAATTTTTTACTGATTTTTGTACTTTATGTAGTAAATTAAGACCCGGTTTTATCTTAGTTTCGATATCATAAAGGGTTTATCCAGACCTGGAAAAGTCAGGGAAGAATGACTTACTTTGAAAAAGTCAGGAAAATTTAACTTATTGATTTAGGCCGGGCCCATTTTCAAGCTCTTTTTATTTTCCCAGAACAAATTTGAGAGATTTTCAAACAGTTTCCGAGGACAAAAGTTTTGAAAAGTTTGCAAACAGTTTCCGAAACAAACGTTCTGCATGTTCTGCAAACAGTTTCCGAGGACAAAAGTTTTGAAAAGTTTGCACGATTTCCGAAGACAAACTCGTGGCATTTTTCACGTTTTCAGGGTAAATATTCGTAAATTTGTCGACAGTTTCCGAAGTTCAACGTGAAACTTTTGAAAACTTTTCGTGCAAATTTGCAAACGATTTTTAACTGTTTTCTAGTACAGATTAAAAAGAATTTTGACAGTTTCCAAAGGAGAGATTTTCCAAGTTTTTGAAAAGTTTCCGAAGAAATGTCAGGCTAATTTTGTACAATTTTCCAGATTTTCCTATCTTACTTTTGAGTCTTTTTGACCGAGGAAAATTTATTCAAAAACCTGCTTGAAAAAGTCAAGGAAGTTGAATTTTTTTTCAATTTTATGCGTAATTTAATTTTGCATCGGGTGATCTAAAAGATTTCGCTAAAATCATAAATTCATTTCATAAATTTTTGTTGAAAAATTTTAAATGTTTTCAATTTTTGTTCCTTATTCAAAGCTGTTCATTTCTGTGGATTAATGGTGATTTTTTTTTAATAATTTTGCTACGGTAGGGTTCTCCCAAACCTGGAAATGTTTGGAAAAGTTAGGGAAGAATGGCTTATTTTGAAAAAGTCATGGAAATTCAAGGCAGTCATGGCGATCCAAAATTAATAATTCTGCACGGTTAGCTCAGGGCCCATTTTCAGAGTACAAAATTGCAAAATTTGACACATTTTCCGAGGACAAATTTGCACATTTTTCCACATTTTCCGTGCCCAAATTTTTAACACATTTTCCGAGTACAAACTCGTCACATTTTTAAAGAAATTTTATGCAAAATTTTTTAATTTTTTTAACATTAAAAAAAAAAATTCAAAGTTAGTTTTCAAAATTGTCCTTAGTAAATTTACAAAAATATTTTTCCAGTGTCAATATTGGAAAATATGTAAATGTTATACGTTGTCATTGGTCAGGGAAATTTTTTTAAAACCTTGGAAAAGTCAAGGAAGTTAAAAATGAAATTCCTGGGGTAAACCTGTTTATGAGGGGCCCTCGTACTGTGATGCAAGCAGCTAGCTAGACACACGTGCAAAACGAAATGTTGGACTCGTTTGAATATGCCATGTGCGTTTTGAGTCCTTTTTTGTATTTCAATAACTGTTTGACTTATGGACTTAAAATAAAACTTTTGTTTGTATTTTATAATGTCATTTCAGTGGTCACTTTGTACGTCTGTTTACATTGAAATGGTCAATTTTAATGGTCACTCGCTCGATTGGTGCTAGAGTACGTGTAGAGTACGTGCTAGAGTACTGTTACGTGTATAATGTGTGTAATTTTAGTTTATTCCGGGAAAAGTTTCGTGCAAAAACAGGGTTCTGGCCCATAGACCTGGCGAAGCTTGTTTAAAAAACCTGAAAAAGTCAGGGAAATTCGTTGAAAAACTCAAATTAATTAGTTGAAAAACCTCACAAAGTCCGCAAAATTGGTTAAAATATCCAGGACAAACTAGGGAAGGTTGTTCAAAAACCTGGAAAAGTCAGAAAAATTGGTAAAAACCTAGAAGTCAGGGAAATTCATAGAAAAACCTCGCAAAGTCAGGTAAATTCATTGAAAAACCTCACAAAGTCCGCAAAATTGGTAGAAAAATCCCGCACAAACTAGGGAAGGTTGTTCAAAAATCTGGAAAAGTCAGAAAAATGAGTTGGAAAACTCAAAAAAAATTTGGTAAAACTAGAAGTTAAATGACCACGCATGACTAGAATATTACTTCAAAATTACCAACATATTGTGATATCATCAGTTTATTATCAGAATCTTACATCTTTCTTACTAGATTTTTCTGTTAGGGAACCTAAAAGTCAGGGAAATTCATTAAAAAACATAAAAGTCTGCAAAATTTGTCGAAAAAGTTGGACAAGTCAGGGCCGGAGGTTGAATATGTAATTGTGTTGGAATCATGTAAACATGTATGACTTACCGATTAAATGGTTTTGTTTCTTTCAGTTTTTTTTCTTTTAAGCATGTTGATTATCAACTCGGGATAAATTGAAATGGATTGGCCCGCTCAGAATTTCCGCTATCGTTTCCTGAACGCCGTAGAAGGCGATGACTCCGAGGCTGTCAAAAAGATGCTCGATCAAGGCCTGGATCCGGATGCGAGTAAAAAATGTACACATTTTCGGAGTACAGATTTGCAAAATTTTCTAATTTTCTAAGAACAAATTTGCAAAATTTTCTACCTTTTCTCAGTTCAAATTTGCAAAATTTTCCTCCTTTTCTAAGTACAAATTTTCAAAATTTTCCACCTTTTCTAAGTTCAAATTTGCAATATGTTCGACCTTTTCTAAGTACAAATTTGCAAAATTTTCCACGTTTCCTGGTACAAATTTGCAAAATTTTCCGCGTTCAAATTAGAAAAATTGGCCACGTTTTCCGAGTACAAATAAGCAAAATTGGCCACGTCGTTTCCCGTGTAAAAATTTTCAAAATTCTCTTGGTATTCTGAATACAAATTTTCTTCATTTTCCGAGGGCAAAATTTGCAAAATTTCTCACTTTTTCCGAGCACAAATTTAAAAAATTTCTATGTTAATTTTCAAAATTGTCGTTAGTTTATAAATATTTTCCAGGAAAATGACCTGGAAAAGTCAGGGAAGTTGAAATTGAAATCTCTGGGGGAACCATGTTAAAGAAAGTTGGTCAGGCACTGACTGACCAACTTTACGGACGAATCCAGGTGACAATTGTGAAAAATTGAGCTAAACATTGAGCGAATGCATCTCTTTCAGCCTGTATTTTATTTTTAAATTTTGGACATTTTGTTATATTACAGGGTTCCCCCATACCTGGAAAAGTCAGGGAACTTGAAAATGATCTGGAAAAGTCAGGGAAGAATGGTTTATTTTGAAAAAGTCAGGGAAATTCAATACATTCATGGCGATACAAAATTTATTCTTCTACGAGGTTAGCTCAGGGCCCATTTTCCCGAGTACAAATTTGCAAAATGTTCCACGTTTTCCATGGACAAATTTACACGACGTTTCACGTTTTCTGAGTAAAAATTTCAAAATTTTCTGCGTCTTCCGAGTAGAAATTTGCAAAATTTTCCACGTTTTCCGAGTACAAATTAGCAAAATTGTCCTCGTTTTCCGTGTATACAAATTTTCAAAATTCTCTAGGTTAACCGAGTATAGCCTACAAATTTTCCGCATTTTTTCAAGAACGAAATTGCAGAATTTCCCACTTTTTCCTGGAAAAGTCAGGGAAGTTGAAAATGAAATTTCTGGAGGAACCCTATACTTCCTCTGGAATTTAAGCCAAATTCTTGATTTGAAAGTGCATAAACTTTTTACAAAAAAAGATCACTGCAAAATGGTAGAATAGTTTGCTAGTTTGAATCTGTACAACGTACAGTGATATGACTTTAACAAGTTGCTTAACAGGCTATTATCGAAAATTTCAGAGAATCGAGTTTGACATTCAAAACAATAGAAAACCAATTTTTTTTAAAAAAAAGGAAACGAGTCAATTTAGTTTTTTAAGTATTTTATCACATTACATGTTTATATTTATCACTTTTGTTTAGCAGGTTTGAAAAAATCATGAATCTTCTTCAGTTTCACCATCTTGATTTTTTTTTGTCAAAGTAAATTTCCTTATTTTTTTAGTTGAAATAGCTGGACTACTGCTACTCGCAAGCCTCAAACAAGGAACCCTAATGTATTTAATTAATTCCCCCAAAGTTGAGGCCTGCGCCAGCCAAAAAACGCACTGCGTGGTCGGCAGGAGCCTCGTTCATAAAACAAAGGTTTCATTCACTGTATTCAGATCATCTAGCTCCATCTTTTGGAGACAAGGACAACTAAATAGAACACCTGATCGCATTAAAAAGAGGTTAGAAATCAAGCAATAATTCTCACCCGGGCAAGGCCGGGTTTTTCCGCTAGTGTTCTGATAAAAGACAGTAAATTGCAATCAATCAGCATGCACGCTCTGAAATGTTTATAGTTCCGATTCTCCGAAATGCTCAAAGTAATTAAGACCAGAGAAATTGAATGTCACGCGATCTAATAGCTTCGGCATTGAAACTTCCGCACCATATATACATGTATTTATAGATTTGTTTCAATTTAAGAAATCTCTAGTGTATTTTTCTTAAATCCGAGGAATAGCGTACAGCCTCTGGTACGAGGAAGTTTGATTCAACATTTTCTTGTATCGACCATATTGGTTCTTAACTTCAGAATCCCTGAAAGAAGTCGGAAGATGATCATGCAGTTGTTGATGTCCATCGTGCTAGTTTGTGCTTTTGCATTTGTTACTGGTTCGGTTGAAATTGAGAAAAAAAGCCACTGCCTGGTTGGCATCGATGCGTTTGCCAGGACGGAAGCTGAAGATTACGACTTTAATTCGGGTTTGGAAAAGTACGTCCCGAATGTAACGGCCATGGGAAGCATTGTCCAAGGAGATGTACTCGGATTTTACAACGTCAACTTCCGTGATGGAGCCAGTGGAATACACATACGAATCGCTTCCGGTATTCCTCTTTATCGGGCCACGAAAATATACCTGCATTTGGACAACGTTGACAACCCTCCTTTCGTGGCCATCGATATCGGTTCCACCGGATCTTACGCTATTTTCCATACGCTAAGTCTGTACTTTCCGTATATTCCCAAAGGCACGCACGACCTGTACTTCACATTTTCAGATCAGCACGCTCATATTGGCGTTGTGGACATTGACTGGTTTCAGCGCCGTTCCTAGAGAGCCATGCACCCTAGGCGAACCTTGAAATTTGCGCCCCTAGTTTTAATTCTTAAATAATTTGAGTTCATAACTATATTTTTATTTACAAGGTTCGCCCAGACATTTGATTTTCAAATTCCCTGACTTTCCAGGTTTAGAAAAAATTCCCTGACCAATGACAAAGTGAAAAATTGACATTTTCCAAAATTTACACTTACAATAATATCGCAGGCACGTATATGATGCAGTGTTTTGTGCAATTTCAGACTTAACCTTAATAACTTTCATGAAAATTGAATTAATTTTCATGTGTAGGCCTAAGTAAAAAATCTTTCAAAATGTTTGAGTGGAATGTTTCAATTTTAAAAAAATGTTAAACAAATGTTAATGTACGAAAATCAAAAAACACATAATTATTAATAAGCGGTAAAATAAATAAGAAAAGAATTAAGAAAGATGCAAAAATATAATACTTTAATACCGTGGCACACTGGGACGTGTTTTGAAATAGCAAATGTATCGAGTTCCAAATTCACAAAAATGTTGTATTGCCCTCCATAAAACAATTTCAAATGTCAGGCTTATTAGACTTTTGTTCGAAAACTTGTATTCTAATCGGTTAAGAATTACATATACCTGAAATCGACCGTACAATTTTATACAAAATAAAGTGAAACTTGTAATTTGTCTTTCTGGTTTGTATGTTTATAAATATGCATGTTTTGTAAAAATTGTAGAGATGGTTTATTTTACCATTGACAACAAGTTGACTGGTTGGTACGGGCATAGAAATTGTTATGGCGCATTCGAATCGTCCACACTACCGTAGAGTAGTGCAGTGTCTAGCCAGTGCAACCAGACTACGAGTAATGTTTTGTCCTGTGCCTTCTCATGACGTCATCAGTGTATTGCATCAGAGGTTTTCACTCGAACAGCAGTGGTGTAAATTGTCTGGCCAAGGAGCGTGAAAAAGCCGCCAATTTCAAATTTATTATCTAGCTCATGGTTAATGTTTACTCTTTACCCTCAAAACAATTAAATAACGTCAGTAAATGGGCCTTAGATACATATAATATTTAAAATATATAACATGTTTACACTATATTCCCTTTCTATAACTTTCCAGATCTTCTATACATTTTCTAAATATGAAGAAAACGTTAAAAGTACGAGCGAGCGGTGTTTCCTTCCTTGGGTGAAAACAGGAGACGATTTTGAAAAAAAGCAGATTTTAAGAAATGCAGACGAAATATATCCGCCATGTTGGGTGCTCCGACTACACCGACTTTTTCGACGGTTTAGTCAAGAGTAGGCCTACTCTCAGTGGACATTTCTTGGCAAATCGAACAGCCCAGTTGAGTGCACCAACTTCGATGAAGTATACACCATGGACGAAACGTACACTTAGTGTACACTAGTGCAGATTTTTTGCCCAATCAAATTCGCCATTAAAAATCACTCAAGGTACAGTGTAATCGTTGTTTTTACAGGGTTCCCCTAGAAATTTTATTTTAAAATTCCCTGACTATTCCAGGTTTTAAAAAAATTTCCCTGACCAAAGATAAATGCCCAAAATTTGACGTTTTCCCAAAAAAAAAAAAAAAAAAAAAAAACCTGATAATTAAAATAGACAAATTAAAATAATTACAAAAAACAAATGCACTTTAAAGTGAATCCGTAAGGTCTGAGTTGAATGAATTGCCATATAACTCAGAATTAACACTACAATTATACAATTATAATTATACTTTACAGTATAGTTTCTACCTAAAGTAATCCAATATCTATGTAAATGTTTTAACATTGGATTTGTTTTAACGAAACGTAGCGTGAATGCCTGTACTGAAAAATTCGTTCGTCAGATGTCTACCTTACGTATGAACATGCATCACGTGATCTTTTCATCGAATCAACAACTGAAAACACGCTCCTCCAGGTAATTTCCGCCAATGGAATGAATGAAAACACGCATGAAAATGCACTAAAGAATGAAATTGAGGATTGTGATAACTTGAAAAAACCAATTAACTTTTGCTTCAGAAGCCCAACCGTGCAGTCTATACTCGCAAATCTTCACCTGCCTATATCTAACCGGATGCTGCAAATGGTCATTCATTTCTGGAGCATCGTCGGGCTGTGTCCACCTCTTAAAAGTATGTTCTCAATACTTCACATTTGCAAGAATGCGCTAAATAATGGAATTGCTGATTCTGATAACTTGATAATTTCACACTACACGCTTCAGACGTCAAATGAAGTTCATTTCAGCGATTCTTTAAGGGCGAAGTGCGGACTCCATCCTAAAATCTCTTAACAAGGACACAGTCATGGTCGCAGGTTTCATGACCTGTCATGGACATCAGACACACGAAGGTCACCGAAAGAAATGAACAGACCCGAGGAACACCCTGTATAGATACAATTTGGTTTACGGCTTTGGGGGTAGGTATAGTGGGTTGCGCTGAGTGCTTCCAAACCACCAGGTATTTGAACATGCTCAGGAAGGTCTCGAATCAGCTTCCGAGTACACGGGGAGGCTCGAGGATCCTCGTACCCCGTAAACCGCCGTAAATCGAAGCAGACACGAAAGAAACGTGATATGGCAGCAGCGTTGTTATGACGGTCATCCAGTAGCTCACGGGCGCGGGTGGGAGGCACCGCTTCAGCATCCGAGTACGGGGAGATTATCGAGGAACCTCGAAACACATACATGTATACCACCGTAAAGCGAAGCAGACACGCAAAAAAACGTGTTATGGCACCAGCGTTGTTACGACGGTGATCAGCTCATGGGTGCGGGTGGGAGACCTCGTTTCAGCATGCGAATACGGGGAGATTATATAGGATCCTCGTACCACATAAACCGCCGTTAAGCGAAGCAGACATGCAAAAGCGGGATATGGCACCGGCGTTGTTATGACGGTCATCTAGCTCACGGGTACGAGTGGGAGGCCTCCGTACCCCACCGACTTTCTAGCATCCCCTGGGCCGAAAAAGCCCAGGACAGAGTGGCAGCAAACTTGGGCGCCGCCATTTTTCGCAAAACTGCGAAACGGCATGACACGCCGCCAAAACAGCGCACCCATCCTCCGTGCATTTTTTCCCGCTACAATCGGGGGGGTTATGAGATAACGGCAGGGGACGGGGGGTTTCGATTGTTCGCCATTGGCGACACGCCGTACGAAAATGAAAGAAAAACGGGGCCAACTTACGCATACGGAAGGGTTAAACGGGTTGATGCGAACTGTTCCACATATTAATCAGTAATCCATTTTGGTAAAGCATGTTGTCTTCTCCATTCGTCAAACGTGATGGACACCAAATAGGCCTAGGCGCATCCTCGCATTTGGGCACGGACTCGGGGGCTTCACATCCCGGAAAAATCAAAAGCGCGACACGCGAATTATCCAAGGCGGCCAGGACACGGCTAACTGACGAACGAGGGGGCCTTGGCCATGGTGAAAAATCGCGACAAAACGTCCGAAATCCAAGTCGGGAACCTCGTCCAAAACACAGCTACGGAGGCCAAAATGGCGGCCGAGCGGGGGGTTGGAGGGGGATGGATGTTCCGATTCCGAAAGCGCCTCAGCTCCTGGCTTCTTCGTCGAGAAACTGCGCTCGATGGCGGGCACCCCGAACGAGCGATGCCACGGAATTTTGCCCCAGAGTTGGTCTGTGCAGCTTGCCGGTTGTGACAACGTGTGCCGGAGTGCGGACGGCGGTAGAAATGCTTCGGGAAAATCGTCCCGATTCCCGATGGCACCCGCGACGTCGTTGGTTCTCAACACCGTTTCAAACGCGCTCAAAAAAGAGCATCTGCGGAGGGAGAGCGGCGAGACTGTCGGCGGCAGGTGGCGCCAATGGCCGCCGTCTGTTTCAGCAACGGTCACGGGCAGTACCCTGGATTAGGCGGGAAAATTGCT
>JAQGBX010007112.1:0-11758 GCA_034698745.1 Megaphyllum sjaelandicum | reverse complement strand
CATAGCTTGTCTGGACTTCTCTCCTTTGTTCCTGGTAGGCCTCGTCTCCTGTTTGTCTGTATCCGTGTTTGGTCATAATGTGTTGCTCTGAATATCCAAACTCTGCCCTTTTCTGAATGTTCTGGGATGCTCAATTTTATGCTTTTTGGTTAAAACCGTTTTTTTTTTCTTCTTGTTTTGGCAACTGAAGAAGAACGTGAAACGAATGGCGTGAAGGTTGAATTTATTTTTAAAAAAGCCACTACAATGTTAGAATCATAATTAATTTTTCTATTAGAAGTTGAGATCAGGGCGAGTTTAGTTGTTAAAAAAAGAAAATATGTTTTGTTGGTGTTTTTTAAACCACTTATTTTTATTCTGTGAAAGTTATAATTATTAACATATTAGTTTCGAATTATTTCATGTTTCAGGCAAAAGGCAAGAAACGGCAAGTGGGCTGGTTTCCAGCATCCTATGTCAAGCTACTGTCGATGTCAAGCGGAGACTTAAGTGCACGGAGCACACCCGAACCCATTTCCACCAAAGAGGATGGCGGTAGTCCACCGACGTCAAAAGCACCACAAGGTAGGTTTCATTGTGGTTACCTTATTCACCTCAGTTTCGAGCTCTTTGTAAGTTCCAATTTTCTCATCTTTCTCCTATGGCGGGCTAAATTACCCTTCCTCCTGTCATCCAAGTTACATTTTACTACCTGGTTCTTTAGCAGTTGGGCAAAACCTTGCTAATTTGGGCAGATATTTCACTAAGCATGTATCCTTATCGTCACGTGTTTAGAAGTCCACAATTGCGGCTGAAATGTCGTTGAAATCCATCCAATATTGCCAATAAGTTAGTCAAACATCCTTTGAACCCAAAATGGATCTCGCGAGATTTGAAGTGATTCTACATTTGCTGGCTTGCATTTGGCATCCACGCCCTGATTTTTTGTGCTAATGCAGTTTATTTTTCGAAAAAAATCCAGAAAAAGTGGTGGCGCTGTATCCCTACGATGCCCAGAACGAAGATGAGCTCACATTCGCGAAGGGGGCGATCATCGAAGTCGTCAACAAGGAGGACGCCGCCTGGTGGAAAGGCGAATATGGGGGCGTGGTGGGCGTGTTTCCTGCTAATTACGTCCAGGCCTGGGATGGGAGTTCTGTGGAAGTGAACGCCTTGTGTGAGTAGAACAACTTTGCATAAACCTTTCGCCTTAGCAATTCAGTTTTGGGTAAGTTGGCGCCGAAAACACTGCACTAAATCCCAGAAATCAAAACTGGCGACAAAATCGATAGCTTGTCATACTATCTCGTTTTTTTGGACTGTCCCCACCATGCCTGTCTTTGCTGCTTTTGTGCAAATCAAAATGAGGATGAAGGGCATACTTTTAGGGGCGACTATCAAACCTCTTGCGTGTTTTCTCGTGCCAGCGGACTCCATGATCAAAAGAGATTTCGATGAGGCGAGCAAAAATTTCAAATTTGCCCATGAAATGAGGTGCGTTTCCAAGTGTTTTGTGGACATATTTTAAAGGTTTGCGCGTTTTCCGCAGTCTCGTTGCGTAGCTTCCGTGTCGTTTTTCGTTCTCTGACTACCTGCCTGCAACCGTTTATTTTTCTTTCTTATTGTTACGTGGATTTGCCATTGTTTGTTTTGCCCTTTCCCTTTTGCGCTCAACTCGCCTAATTTGAAACAGGTCACTAGTGTGATTTGTTCCTCCATTTTGCAGGATAAGACGTTGGGCGAGATAAGAAGAGTATTACCGTATTTCCCCCTCTGCCCTTTCCGCTTTCGTCCTTCCTTAGTAAACTCACAAAAACCTTTCCTTTTCCCCCCATCCTCCCCGATGATGAGAGAGCAACTGTCATTTTATTGTTCCTCCAATATACCTGCGGTATAGCGTTACCTGTTCGACACACGTGATCACTAGCACCAGCACAATTGTTCACCCTATCTTTTAAGTTGTTTCTCAGCAGGAATTTGAAGGGACGTCAGGAGGAGCCAAGGTTTCAGTGAGCAACACGCAGATCCACAAATTGGATCGCGAAGAACTTTGGGATTGTCGCGACGCTCGGCCGTGTGCAGTTTTCTAACGCGACTTAAACGCCATATATGTTTATGGTGGTCAGGTTTTGGAACGCAACTGCGAATTGTATCAGTGCTAATGAAATTATAGGCTTGAAGTTAAGTTAGGAGAGGAGGAGAAAGGATGTGGGAATGGCAGCTGGTAATTAGTTTAAACAATTCCAATTTTTAGAGGACTGCCTTCTTAAGACTCCTAAAACCTGGATTTGGTTGCAAAACTGTCAAAAATGAAAAATGTCTTGCATGTTGGCGTAATTTATCGACCTAATTTCGCGGATGGACTAGTCGAAACCTGCTGGTCATGTTTATGAATTTGTCCATGGATGCAACCAATGTTGGATTATGAATAAAGATTGAATGCAAATTAACCTTTATATATCATTCACCTTTGCGTTTCAAAATTTTACCACCGAGTGTATGTGGGTATTAAAGAGTGCCATTCTTTGACCAGTCTTTCATATGCTGCGAAAATCATGCTCGCCCTGCATTAGTAACGAGGTTCAAGAAATTGATCCCAAAGTTGATCTTGCCCTGGTTTGGAATCGTTCACATAGATGGCGCCGTCTGTTGGTGTGGACTTGGCGCCATCTATGGACAGAAAGTGTAACATTAAAGAAAATGCAGTTTTCGGGAGCCATGGTTTCTTGGCTGATTTTAAAATGAGCTTATTTTCCACTAATTAATCCTCCAAAAAAATAATTCCAAGCACAATTTTCTTCGCTTTTATTTGCCGAGAATGTCGCCTGTGTAATAAAATCTTTGCTGCAGAGGCTCCATCTGACATCCCCTCAAATCCCAATCAATTAATTTGCAAAAAGGCTTGTAATTTGTGTATAAGGAAGCTTGTTTTGTTAGCGCGGTCCTAAAGTCAGTGCCTGCAGTGGTAAAAAAACTATTCTGAAACAGTTTTTATTTTTTTTAAAAAATTCAAAATTGAGCGTTATTTCGAATTCGTTCCACGTTCGTTCGTTTCTTGCCGACCAATGCAGAAATGTGCGAATAACACGTAGAAAATTTTGTTTTTCAGAAATGTTCGATATGGTTAGACCGGACTGTCTTCGGAAATTTTGAACACTGCAGGCATAGGACTTTAGGACCCGCATTTTGCTTTCAGTGTGTTTTGCCAGCGGTATGTAAAATTGACCGAAAATTCAGCTTGCGAAGCAGCCCGATGCTACTTTTTATCGCGTAGTGTTTGCGTGCCATCTATGGAGGAGAATTGACAACTTCGATCGCGTAACTTCTTTATGAAGGCGATCTAAAGTACAACCCCACACCCGCAATGCTAAAGCCTTTGAACATCCCTCGTGAATTTGAAATTCTCGTGTTTATTTAATTTTTTTAATTTACAATCAAGTGCAATCATTTTTGTTTAAAACTAAATAAAATTTTTATGATATACTAGAAATTAGACATGTCGGTGGCAGATGGATCATATTGCAAAAGGTAGAACATTGAAAACTAACATCCGTTCCTCGAAACGGACGGATGTTCAGAAAATGTTAGCATTACTGGTATGGGGTTGTTGCGAATCTCGACCTACTTTGTTGCTCTCAAAAAATTACTCAATTTTCTTGCCTTTTCTGCGCGTTTTATTTGAGAATTTTGCGAACCTGGCTTGACTTCACTCAAGAAGCACCTTTTGCCCACCCGTCTTGCCGAAGAAACTTAAACATCGGATCTCGCTAATCCAAGAATCTTATCCGCCAAAGTAGAAGGCATTGTTGATGGTGGCGTGAGTCACGGCGACGCCAAATTGCAGCTCCCTCTGGTGGTATTAAACCCACTGATTTGTTCAGGGTTTTCTTAGCATTTGCCATTAGCAATGATCGCTGTTTTTGATTATTTTTATTCCAAAATAGCTTTACGTTTGATCAAAATTGTAAGCCTTATAAAATTAAATGCATGGCTGCAGTCAACGTTAGTATAATTTTGCACTAAGTAAATTGGAGCTAGAGAAGGCCTTTCTGAAACTTTTCTTGTAAAGAATTGTTCGTGAACTTTTGAGTATGATTATGAAAAGGCTAAAAATTAGCTTTTATTTGAAGCAAATATGGCCACTGCAGCCATTGTAAATCCGATAAATGAACAAAAATGTGGATTGGTGCCCGCTTGCTATATCTGTGACTCTGCTGTTATTTTATTTGTCTGGCAGAGAGTTATTTCCATGGCTCGTTTATGTCACGTTACTCACGAATCATTCTAGTTCTCAGAAATAATTTCTCAAATTATCGCCCAATCTGTCAGAGGGAACTCGACTTTGCATCACTGTTGAGATAGCCTCAAGCATGCAGCGTTAATTTCGCGGGACATGACTGGTAGGTCATCTTATTGAATTACAGCCGGCGGTCTGCCAAAGTTCAACACCTTTTAGCCATTGGTCACATCTTTCTCATTTTTTCCTTATTTTTCTTGGAAAAATTCTCATGCAAAATCAAAGTTTCAATAATGCTAGATGTTACTGAAAAAATGACAAAATCGTTCTTGAATATCCCATAACTATGAGAGGATCGAAACATCCAAATTTGTTTTTCCATATAAAGGCTCATCGTTAAATGACTTTTTGCTATGTTTTATTTTCAATGTTTGGACTATTGTTGAATTTTTGCTGCGTTTTGTATTTCTTTCCAAAGATGGCGCGGCATCTGTGGGCGTAGCGATTGTCAATCTTTCCATGCAGCGCCATCTGTGTACAGAAATGCACGCAAAAATTTTGCTTGAATTGCTGGCGCGATAATAACTAATAAATTCTTCCTCGAATATCTCACGAAAAAGATCTGAAAATGTTTAATAAATTTCCTCATTAAGTACGCTGCCGCCATCTTGCAACACCGGATTCCCTGGCTTCGAACCCAAAATTTATAGTTGCTTTATTATTTTTTATTTCATTGTTGATTTATGATATCATTCTATTGGAATTTTTTGTGTATATAAGAGGCACGATTGCTTGGGTCGTTTTTATACTTTCAGTTTGCTATATCATCTTTGCGTAACTTAGTTATTACTTAAAATGTACCTATAAATATTTCGTTATTGGCGATGTTGGTTGCGAAATTTATTCTCAGATAATACACACTGTAATTATTTTTCTCGTTTTTTATTTTTACTCTGTTAACATCTTAAACCTGGTGATTTTATGCCATGCTTGTCAACGCTTTTTATTGAAAAGTTTTTGTAAAAATCGTGAATTTGTTGGATTTCAGCATTATGTTGACTTTTCAAATTTGGAAGTGAAAAGTTCCTAGGAATTTTTTTTTAACATTCTAATTACCGAAAAATTCTCATGTAATCTTCAATTTTCTTCAGCAAAATTTTAAAATATTCCAATTTTCTTGAATGTCATGCAATTTTTGAAATTCCTGGAAAATTTTCAAATATTTAGATTGCCAAAAATTCCTCAGATGTTCAAAATTCCTTGAAAACTTTGCAAATTTTCGAATATTGACACTCACTAGAAAATGTAAAACTTAGCATCCTCAAGTGGTTGATTGTATGTAAAGATAGAGACGCGGCTTATTAATTCCACAACCAGATTATTGAAATCAATCTAGTTACGGAATTATTAACTAGATTCTAGTTTTATTCACTAGAAGTGCTCACAATTTTATTATTTTTGTTGTTGTAAATGATTTGTTGAAATTCTTGAAATCTTCAAAATTCCTTAAAAACTTTTAGTTCAATCACCAACATTGTAAATTTTAAAATATTGTAATTTGCTAGAAAACCCACAGTCGTTCATTTTTTAAGTCATGTGTCAGGAAATTTTAACTACTAAAATTGTTAAAAACTCGTAAAATATTCGAATTTAATTTAAAATCCAGATATCAAATCGTTTGAGAATACTCGACTAATCCAATTTATTTAAAATTCCCCAAAAAAATTAGTTGTTCTTTTTAATGATAAATGTGCCGGTTTGATGTATTTTCTGAATTTCTCAAAATTTCCATTTTTGCATGTTTTTTGTTCCATTTAATTTGTAAATGGTCAAATTTCAATATGGACGTACGAATAAGATATAAGAACATGTTCGAACTATTCAGCGGAGAATTTTCGCAAACGTTTTTCGGTGTTTTTAATTTCCTTAATTTCTCTTATTGGGCTAGTGCTTTGCTTTCACTTATTATTCCATTTACTTTTGGAGATTGACTTGATAAAAATGTATGACTGTCACGAAACGTTTGATGATATTTTTTATCTCATTTTCGAGCATCCCGAATGTGTGTCACAGTTTAGATAATAACTTCCTGGCATATAATAATATTAGCAAAGTGTTTCGCAATTAAAAAAAAAAGGTTGTACTCGTCTCATTATAAACGGTTTAAAGATTCCTTCATTGTTCGGGTTTCTCCTGAGTATGTACAGTGTATTAATACAATTGGATATTTTGCAATTGGGCTAGTCTTAAACCCTCTATTAGAATCTTTAAAAGTTTAGCAATCCATTCCTGATCTAAACAATGTGCAATTCTTTACAAATTCAGTAAATTCCTTTAAAATGTTCTCGTCCATTCGTTTGTAAAAAATCAAGAACTGTTTTTTTTTGTTTTGTTTAATTTAATGACGTTGGTTTTGGCATTTTATTAGTGAAATGTCATTGGACAACATTTCATTTATAGAACGCCAATCAATAGTATTCTATTTATAGAATGTCAATCAATGGTGTTCAATTTATAACGTTAATTCAATGACGTTCCACTTACGGAATATCAATCAGTGGCTTTCAATTGGTGGTTAGTCAATTGATGGCGCCCAATTTATAGAACAACAATTTTGATGTTCTTTGACGTTCCCATGATATAAAACGTTTTTTGTGTTCCATTTAATATAGCGTTAATTGATGAAATTCAGTTCATAGAATGCAAAATAATGATTTTTCATTTTTGGAGCATTATTTTGATTTATTTCTACATTTGTTCGATATTTAAAAGTAGCCAATTTTATGTCGGGTATGGATTTCTAAAGTTTTGATTTCACTTCCTCGCACCGTATCTCCAACATTGTTTTCGCAAACTAGCCGTAAGGTATTTGACGTTCGCGTCACAAAAAGCTTCTCGCAGACGAAATTTGTAAAGAAGCTTTCTCTACTTAATTTAATCGTCGATGTAACAGCTTTTTTATTTATGATTATGTGGAAAGTGCTTTGTTTCTCGAGATGTTATATCAGTAACACGCGTGCGAGCGATTTGATGCGAGCGCACTTATCCTTGTACCTCCACTGAATAAATGTTTGGTCCGAACTATCCGATTCGAAAACTTTGCCAAAAATAGGTTTTTGCACGAAATTACGATGTGTTTTGTTGTCCCCTGTTGCTTAGCTGGTTCCTTGGCTAGTTTGCCACCCATGGACCGCAAGAGGCAGGAGCACATCCGAGAATTGATCGCCACTGAGGAAACGTACATGGAGGACATGTCCATCGTGCTGGACGTAAGTCATGTCTGCTTTCGTTACTTTTCTGCCTTGAAAGACAGGTTTTCGAGTAGATTTTAGAATTCTGTATGTTTAGATGTTACTACACAGTGAAAATGTTCAATTTCAGGCTTTCTGCAGACCACTCAAGGAATCTAAGATCATGTCCGATCTGGAGTTGGACACAATTTTCGTCAACTGGAACGAACTGATCAATTGCAACACAAAACTTCTCAAGTGAGTGGTTTTGACTTGGTGCTTAAGCCAGTACGTCTTGTTGTACATGTGTACATAATCGATCGCTTTTCACTTTTGATTCCATTCTTCTTTGTTTAAAATGTCTAACTTTCAAGTTGTAGCCTACATGTGTTGGTCATTAAGGAAAGTATAGTTGAAGAAACATTAGTACCTGGAAAAAGAATTAAAAAATGAAATTTGGAATGGCAATTCCAATTTGTTGCCAGTTCAACGCACTAGCTCACAGCGTCTGTCTTAAATGATGACATTTTTAGAGTGATATTTAAGGCCATGATAAACATTATACCCGGATATTTTTCTTGTTTCTTATGATGCACGCGAAATGAAAATATAGCGTTGATTAATGGCCAAATCAAATCTTGTAAATCATAAGAGAAAACTGGGATCTAAATCGATATCACGTTTTAAATTTAACTCGATTTTGCCTCGTTAGGGCCATGCGGGTTCGACGGAAAATGAGTTCAAACGGCATCATTCAAATGATCGGAGATATTCTCTGCGAAAACGTAAGTGTTCATCTTTTCGTCTTTTGCTAATTTTAAACAAAAAAATTATTTATTCGTTAAGTTTCTTTTAGCTTCCCAGTTTGTCTCCGTACATCCGATTTTGTAGTTGCCAACTCAATGCCGCAGCAATCATTCAGAGTAAAACCGAAAACAGCCAAGAATTCAGGGATATAACAAAGGTAAGTAACTCAAAAGCTGATCATGAAATTCTGCTAAAATAGTAGTAGCCTAGTGGTCGGGATGTTTTTCAAAAATTACCAACCTTCAGATGACTACTGTAAAACTGAAGCTGCTCGAGTCACGATGATGCAATTAGCAAATTGTTTTTGGTTGGGTTTTATTTAAGATTGCTAGAAGGAATAAGCAAATCTCTATGATGAATTGTTTTTGATCATTAATGAAAATCTTTCTTCCTAATTGTTAAATCTGCTCGCTTGTTTCTCTTTTCTCCTACGAACAGAAATGCTGTATGGATCCGCGGACGAAAGGCATGCCCATTAGCTCCTTCCTGCTGAAACCCATGCAACGAATCACCCGATATCCACTTCTCATCAAAAAGGTGATGAACAAAATGTTGGTGCACATCACTGGAATGCCTTATGCTGCCGCGTTTTAAATCTCAATTTTACTCTCTCGTTAGATTTTGGAACACACTGCCGAATCTCATCCCGATCATGCGAATCTGACAGATGCACTTTCGAGGTCTGAAGAATTATGCATGCAAGTCAATGAAGGCGTGAGGGAGAAGGAAAACTCGGATCGGTTGGAGTTTGTACAAAGGACGGTGAACTGCGACGGAGTCATCGAAGTCAGTAAATGGTCATTCGGAGACCGAATTTGCTAAAGGTTGAAGAATGGCCAGCAAAATTCTAAATGCTAAAAATTGAATATCTATTTTCAGAAAATTACGTTTAATTCTCTCACGAATTCGCTGGGACCGAGGAAATTTCTGCACTCAGGAAGCTTAATTAAGGTTGTGTGTATGAACGATAAAACGTCGATTAACTGAAGCAGTTGGTGGCGATTTTTCTCTGATCTGAAGGATTTTCGATGTTAATTTAGATCAAAAGTGGCAAGGAGCTGATGGCATTTCTGTTTAACGATTTTCTCTTGTTGACTCAACCTTACAAAAGTTATGGCAGCGTCAGCTCTCTGTTCAACTTGGAAAAGATTGCAAACACGCAATTTAAAATGTACAAAAAGGTACGAATTGCTATCTTTACTTTTATTAGTTTAATCGTCGAGTGAGAAAGGTTATAAATGATCTCTGAAGGTGTGTAATTTTTAGAAAATATAGTTCACTCCTCATCAGATTTTTCGTAATCGTAGCTTTTCCAACATATTCATAAGTTATTTAATTTACAGCCAATGTTTTTGCACAGTCTTGAAATCAAAAGATTGAGTGAGAGTGGAGAAGATACCGCGAATTTTGTGTTCGTGCATGACGGACATTCTTTCGCCTTCAAAGCTCCGTCCGTTAACGAAAGGTTTGTGATTTTTATCGTTATTGAAAATGATTTAAACTCCGGTTACTAGTCTGTGATGTTAAAAGCGTGAATTTGCACAGTGGAATAAAGCTTGATTAATGAAAAAATTTCTAATTGGTGGAGAAAAATGGTTTATATTTTATTATTATTTATTTCACTGAGCAAATTCTCGATTTTTAAAATAATTTTGATTTTGATGAGTAATTTTATTTATTCAGAAACACTTGGATACGGAAACTTCAAAGTGCAGCTGCTCATTATCGAGACGTTGAGAGCAAGAAAAATATCCGGAACATGTCATGTAAGTCCATGTCTCCAACAATTGGATTTACTCTTACTGAATTCGACTCAAAATAATTGAGAGTTTAACGTTCTGCCAATTACGAATTTTGAATTACTAAATCACCAATCAAAAATTAAGTAGATATTTACGAGGATCCAAATCTACCGAAAAAATCGTTAATGTCTAGTTTTGTTAATGAGGCCAATTGTACGTTGATATACATTTTGTCCACTGCTGAATAATGAACAAAAAATTAAAAACGTAAAAAAATGGTGGGTTGTTACATGAAGATGGGGGGAAAATGGACACGTTAATAACGTATGAAGAAGTAATAGAAAATTACTATAAAGAATTTAAAACCAGAAATTTTCGAAAGTTAATTTTCATTTTTTGCATTTTACATTGTAAAATTGAGTGAGAAAATCAAGCAAATTTACTTTCCTAATTAAAAATTAGGAAAAATGAATAATCTGGAAGAAAATTAAATGAGGGAAAAATTGAATAATCTAAATGGCAAAACAATTGATGTGAAAAAGAGGATAATTTTCAAGTGGAAAAATGAAAAATATAAAAAAACAGATGAAATACGATAATTCTGGAAAGTAGTGGGGGAAAAAAGGAAATCCGGACAGAAATGAAACTGAACATTTTCAAAACAGGAAATGAATACTTTCTCGTATTCTTGTTTTATTAGTCGCAATTGAAGCAAAATTAAACGTTATAATTTTCTAAAGCAAAAATTAAGCTTAATTAAAAATTCCATGTTCAGAAATAAGTACTTGATTTGGCAATAAATTGCCTCGACTGTGCATGCCCTTAGTTGACATTTTTTGTTTCTTCTTTGCACATTTCCTAATTGAGATTGTCGAAAATATTCTTCTCCCAAATTGAAAATCTCGTTCGGCATTCGCCATTTTCCCCCAAAACATGTTTTTTCTTTGTGTTGCACGAATTTTATCGAAAACAGTGCAAAAGCAGCAGCGCCCTGCTCTCGGACGTCTCCTCGTCGTTGTCCTCGAAGCTGTCGACTTACGAGCGAAAGCCAATGGTAAGGCGGTGTATGTTTGTGCTGGAAAACCGCAGCGCCATCTAAGCCCCCAGACTCGACTAATCCCTCCCTGCATAATGGCTTTCTTACTAACTAATGGGTTTTTTTTTTTTTTTTTTTTTTCGCCATTACTAACATTATTGCTAATAGCGTTTCTGGCGCACACTTTATTTTCAGTACTTTATTTATTTTCTCTAATTTTTGATATAATTTTGGTTTTTCTCGCATGTTTTCTCATCCACTAACTCTGCACGCATCCTTCCTTTAGTTCGTAGAGGCCCTCCTGTGGGCGCCTTGCGAGTTATTATCGTGGAAGCTACTAACCTAATGTGTTTTAAAGTTAAAGGTAACCTGATCGATTGCGGCCATTGACACCTCAAGAGCGGTGCACTAATGGGCTCTAAAACAGAACAAGCAATGCTAACAATTTCCGAAGCCATTTTTAATTTAAGAAATTGTAATCACTGTTATGATGAAATTATCCTAATGGTTGAAATTTTCAATTTTTTATTATAGAACATGACAGGATTGTAAAATAGGATGTGGAACAATTTAAATCTCGCAATTTTTCGATTTTGTTTTCTGTTAAGTTTTTATAAGGCATGATAAATAAACCGGAGACAAAAATGTGAAATACCGTAAATACGGTATTAAGCGCCCCGGCGCTTATTTGCAAATTCCGGGAAACCCCCCCGGCGATTATTAAGGG
>JAQGBX010007111.1:0-11759 GCA_034698745.1 Megaphyllum sjaelandicum | reverse complement strand
GAACCCTGCATAATATTGAATAATATTGAAACAATAATATTAGTGGCTCTTTAAAAACTGGGAAATTTTGTAAATTGAAACTTTTGGCTCTTCGGTCTCAAAAGGTTGCCGACCCTGTAACAAACTCCAATTTCTTGCGTATCCTTGGAAACAGTTATTTTTTCCCCCGAATTTGATACCCCATCCACCAGATGTCAATTTGATATCTGTAATTAGCGTCGGGGATTGGGGGGGGGAGGGAGATTCGTTCACCCCAAATTTATCTTATTCGTAATATTATGTATACGAGATAAGATTTATTGCACATGGTGGAAATTTCCAATAATACATTCTGATGCTCATCATTTCCATTATACAGGGTCACCATAGAAATTTCATATTCAAATTCCCTGACTTTTCCAGGTGTAGAAACAATTTATTTCCCTGACCAAAACAAGGTCGAAATTGACATAATCCACTGTTATCCACGATTTTGCAAAAAATCGACTTCGAGAAATATTCAATATTTTTCAAAATTTACCTTAGATAATTTTTAAATTTTTTTCAAAATTAATACAGAACATTTTTGAAAATTTGTCTTCGGAAAATGCGGAATGTTTTTCAAATTTGTACTCGGAATAGGTTGAAAACGTGACGTGACCACAGAAAACTCGGAGGTTATCAAAATCTGTCATCGAAAAGTTGAACATTTTGCAAATTTGTTCTTGGAATAGAATAGGTTGGAAATCTTTAAAATTCGTATTACGTAACGTTTTAAAAAAAATTATAATTTGTATTCGGAAAATGTGGAAAATTTATCAAATCTGTACTCTGAAATCGTGGAAAATGCTGCAAGTTAGTCTTCGAAAACTGTTGAAAAATGTGCAAATTTTTTAATAAAAAAGGTAATATTTTGCACATTTGTAGGCCTACTGTAATTTTTTTTAAACTTTGCAAATGAGTCAACCCCGAAGAAGCATTAAATTTTTGATTGTTACAGCATTAATACATTGAATTTCCCTGACATTAAAATATATCATTCTTCTTTGACTTTTCCAGACATAATGGTTGCAGATTGACAGGTTTTTTTTTATCTTCAAATATGCAATAATGAAATAGTATTCCAGTCTGCATTTCAAAACAACGAGGTATTGCATCATTTACGGTATACTTTCAGACGTTATCCGCCACAGGATATGGATACATCTCCGAACACAGCAATTTAGTAAAGTGGCCATCAAGTTCATCAACTAGTGATGACAATGTGAGGAAATTCATCTCTTAAAAACCACTTGGGATGAAATGATACTGTAAACAATGCGATCGATTAGTTTTTTATGCATAACTAATGTTGTGACTGCTGAGCAATTGACAAGAAAAGTGCTTCTCAAAGTTTTTTCTAAAACGTGGATCGGCATAGTCTGTAGGCCTAGAGTAAAAGTATTTTGAGATGGGGCCCAAGATGGAACTACAGTACTCAACGTAGGCCTACAATAGCCCATATTATTTAGCATATTATATTACCGGTATTCATATTCATGTAGGCTACATATTGTACAAAGTATTTCAACTTTTGTAAAAGTGTCCTATTAATTACATGTAGACCTATGTTGAGCACTGCATGTACAAAACTTCTTTTGAACAAGTTAAATTAATTAAAACTTGGTATTTTAGATAATTTGAGAAGAAGAAAAAAACATTCAACACAGAAGAGTTGGCAGACATTTTTGGACCTTTCTTTTCCATATGGCATAAAAGTTGCGAATTGGACATCCTGATATTTGCCAACTTTACTTCAGTGGCTTCGAATTTGTATACTGTTTTGTGATGACTTAAGTGGTTTCGAAGCTATCGTAATAAAAGTTTCATTCTGCACAGTTTTTCCCTATATACACAAAATTCCTCTTTTAAAATATAAAAAAAAATTCAAATTCCTGTTGAACTCCCCAAAGATTTAATGTCATGGACCTGTCAGATAGCTACAAAGCCCACGTAGATTTAAAAATGGGTAAGCTAAGATGGATGTTACTCGATAGATTACAAACAGGGTCCCCCCCAGAAATTTCATTTTCAACTTTCCTGACTTTTCCAGGTTTTTAAACAAATATCCCTGACCAATGACAATGTCAAAATTAACTTATGCCAATGTTATTCCCAATTTTGAAAAATCGACCCAGGATAATATTCAATATCGTGTAGAATATATTAATGACAATTCTGAAAATTTTCCAAATTACCAAAGAATTTTTTTTAAATTTTTCAAAATTAGCATGAAAAAATGTGATCATTGTCATTTTTAAATGTAGAAAAATTGGCAAATATCTCCTCGGAAACTGCTGAAAATTTTAAAAATCTGTACTCGAAAACAGTTGAAAATTTCACATATTTGTCCTCGAAAACTGTTAAACATTTTGCAAATGTTTAGCATTTTTCAGGTATTCCAGGTCAGGGGAATCCTGTTTAAAAAACATGGGTATGCTAAGATGGATGTAACCTGGTAGATAACAGATGTTAGTCATACGTTAACATAAAATGCCATGCAGCCACATGAGTAATTTGCTGAACACCAGAACCATTTCCTCCCAAATTTGTCCTAGCTTTGACATACAGTAAGTACATGTGCCGACAGAAGTGAGCTTAGCCCCATCTCCGAGTTGGGTTGCTATCCAGTTTTTACGAAAACAAGTCTTTTAAAATAACAGCTGTAGTTATTTTTAGCATGCCAATTTTGCTTGTATATGAAGTACAGTTACATGTGCTTGCATCTTACTTCATGCACTCGACCACTTTTTGCGTTAATTAATGCAAACAATGTTTAGGACATCCAATTTCCGTTTCTTTGACTTTTAAAAAAGCTGAGAAAAACCTGCGTTTACAACAGGAAATTTCTTTACTAACTGCTATAGTACGCATTGTTGAACATCACAATTACCAAAGCTTGACATTTGAGAAAACTCTTAAAAACACAAGCTGAAAAACGTCTGTAACAATTCAAGTAGAAACCGTAGACATCCGCCGTTGCTTTTTCCAACTAAATGCAATCTAAAATATCAAACTTTATACACATGTACTGAGGTGATTTTGGCCCGTCCCCTCCCTCCCTCACCCTCCTTTTATGATTTTCCGGTTGCCTTTTTAGATATGAATGTGTGACGTCACAACAGAGGGTGATTCACTCTCCAGGAGAGGATTGTCAAGGCTTTTTCGAAGAAAGCGTTTTGGGGGGGTGGAAATGCATTCGGTATCAGGTCGAAACTTTTCGAACCCCGCACCAATTGCATCCATAAATTACCTACGTTATCAACAAAAAATGCATTTCAAATTCGCAGATTATGCCATTATGTATCAGCGAGCCCGCCGGTCACCTGAGTTCATGCATCAATGACACTTGAAACCGAAGCCAAAAACTGGAAAAAAAACGTCGCCCGGCAACAATCTGCGAACCCTGTCAAAACTCTATCTGAATATTCCCAACAAATCAACTATTCTTACCTTTCTGACGGTGATAAACTCCGGTTGTAGTTGAGACAAATAAACACCCCGCAGCCGTTTTACTTCCCGTAATCAGCTCACTGTCACAACTTCCTTATATGAAGAGAAAACGCTGCTTTCGAGCAGACGGTGGCGACATCTATTCGCCACAAAAGTAATTATTTTTGAAAATTTGCAAATGCCGCTCAGTAAAAAGGTTCCTGAAATTTTGAAAGATCTTGGTTTTATCTTGTAATTTTGTAATATTTACCATATGTATTTTTTTTTCAAATCTAATTTCGCAAGAATTTTTACATTTATTGCGAGGCATTGAAGTCTTTGAGGAGGAGCGCCGTTAGATCGATGGATTGTTTTGCTCCTTTCGAACGGAGAGCTACGCCTTAAGCGAATGAGCACCCGTGTGCTACCCTGCGGGTAACTCTACGGAAACCGAGAACGGCCACGAGAAAAGTGAAAAAAATCATCTAAATATGCATTAAACAGGAAATATCGTCGTTTTTCTCGGCGTACAGATGCCTACCTATCAGAGGAATTCCGAAATTTGATATATTTGGCCTAAAGTAACAAACTAAACATGAAACCACCATTTAAAAAATTCACGTAAAATCGTTTTTAATAGTAGGCCGCTGTCGGTTTACTTCGTGTCGGATGCCTAGTTGGATGTTCCGCATGCTGTGTTGGTTGTAGCTGGTAGATCGTCTCTGTAGTCCAGAAGAAAATGGTCCATTTCGGAAAGATGACAGGATTTGTCTACATTTACAATTCCTAGCACAGTTCCACTCGATATTCTTTGCTAAATCGAAGTTTTTGTCTCTAAGACCATCACACTTGTACTTCCTTTTGCCGCACTCACGTTGTTACTGATTGCACCCAATATGGCAGCTTGCGCTGATGAGTTTGAGGAATGGTTATGCACCAAATTGAAGGATTTAAATACGGACCAGGATGTTTTCTCTACTTACATCAGAGGAATCCTCGAAGGAGATGAGCCGAACGACGATAAGCTCGAGGCCTTGGAAGGAATTCTTTTTGAAATGCAGGTCAGTTCTGAAATGTACCAAGTCTTGCATGCCTGCACGGACATGCAGGTGAACTGGAGACCTGTGAAAAATGTACTAATATCAGAAGAACCCGTAATTGTATGCTGTGTTTTTGTTCTTTCTAGACTGACAGCAAGGTAACGCTGAGCCAGGAGATACTGGATAAGTGGGACATGTTGTCGCATGTACAAAATGATCATGGCAAGTATATTACATATGTAGGACTACATTGATAATACATCTCAAATATTATTGGGATGGTTAAATGTGGATTAAATTCAGTGAAATCCTCCGCAGTTAGCATAGCATACATGCAGCCTCCTTACTAATTCCCTTCCGGGGGTAGACGTAACCATGATTCTGTTTAAAGTTGATCCTAATTAATCCCAGAGTCTTCTCTTGAGGATGGGCAAAATTCTCTTAAGTGGCGACTCTTTTGGGAAAGAAGAGTTTAAACCAAGTTTCCATTTGAACTCTGCACGTTATAGATCCCTCTTGGAGTATGAATGGAAGTATTTCTTCGTTGGCAATATTCCCAGGTAGTTGACGCTGGCACATCCCCTGGCGTTGGTGTTTAGCCTCGTAGCAGAAATAGGCCAACGTAAAAAATTCACAAACAGTTTCCTCGTTATTTACTAAATCCTTAATACTAACATAGTGCTGTTTTGGTTATTTGAGAGTATTGAATCTAATCCCTGTGATATGAGAAGTACGAACACTTCGCTCGTTTCATTAATGTAGAATTAGGTTGTTTATTATTTAAACAAAAAATAATGAAGAAATGTAACATGTTTAGCATTAAGAGGAAAAGCTGACCACATAATTTTAAACTAGTTTCATGTGAAGAGTAATTGTTATTTAATTGAACACGAATTGCTTTTAATCTAGTTCCACTGAAATTGGATTTCGATGCACAGTTAGCCAGCATTATGGAGAAGCAAGCTCAGTCGGTTGTCATCGAAAAAAAAGTTACCGACGAAGAACGAAAATACAGAGAAGCTATTTTGGCGCAATACAGTCATGTGTCAGATGGTGAAGAGTATCCTTTGTTGTCATCAATCTATTGTGTACAAGAGCACAGATGTCACGAATGCTCATAAAGTCAATTAAGAACGAAGATGGAAACCACAACATCCTGCGATTGTTATCATTACATTTCTTAACCCATTGCTTAGTGATGATGAGGAGGAGGCAAATCCCAACAAGGAATTGCCAGTTTCAGCTGTATCAGCGGCAACAGCTTCTACTGCCACCGCCACACCTAGCCCAGCACCAGTGAATGGTTTCCCTTGTATCCTTTTTTTTTTGCAGTAACAATTTCAATTATTTTGCATGATTGTGTGTCCTTAACGATTTGACCATCAGCTCTTTCGAAGAATACTAATGCTGAAGACGTGTTTAAGGCTGAAAAGGATAAGCGCGATAAAGCGAAAGCAGAATCTGAAAAAAAGAAGGCTGCAGACAAAGCCAACAAGTAAGCCAAATTCGAATTTCTTACTTATCTGTACAAGAATATATTCGCTTGCTATTATATATTATATTTAGATTGATCAGTTATAACGGTGGTTCCCAAAGTGGGTGGCACCACACTCCGGTGGGCGTTTAAGAGATCTAAGGGGGCGTTTGTGGTCCAAGGCAAATGTAGGGAGTGTTGAGGACCAACCGCCGTCCCCCTAGCTCATCCCTTTCACTAATAATATTATTTTTTTAAATAATATGCTGTATATTTGTCAATGAAACTTTGAGTAATACGCCAATTTTGGTGGTCAAATAATTTAATTTTAAAAATCTGTCCTTATTTTTAAATATATAATCACTGTTTGAAAAAGCGGGCTATTACCCAAAAAAGTTGGAAAACTATGGGTTACATTAATTATTGATTTCAAGAATGGGCGGTGTTTTTTTTTCTGAAAAGGGGGCGGTAATCAAAAAAAAGTTTGGGAACCTCTGAGTTATAATAATGGTAACTAGAGACCAGCTCTAAGAAAATTTGTAAAATTGTACCACTCAACAATGGTGTGGCTTAACTTTATTCCAAAAACAGCTTTTTTACAGTTTCTTTGCACCAGATTTGACATAAAATACAAATCAGACTGATTAAACTACCTGTTTAAGTGTTATGAAATTGAATGTTTATGTCGGTGTTTTCTAATTGGTAATAAAAGGGGTGTTCGTTAAGTTCCCGCAATTATTTAGTCTTTATGAATTTTAATGAAATTTTGGTAGAAAACTACATGTAAATGTCATTATTATTTTTTTACAAAAATCCATTTTGGGAGGTGCATTGTTCTGGCCACTAGTGTATGCCTTGCTAAAAAAAATGGTTGGCTAGAGTTTAGTTTACAAATCGGCATTTCTGACAGACACTGGCCATCCACTTCATTGAAATAGGTTTAGGAATGTTGGAAGAATTTTTCCAGGGCATTTCATTAAAATCCAAACAGCTGTTTAAAAAAAATTATTGCGTAAATTTAACGAGCACCCCTCCTATTTCCACAATTGTCTGATTAAAGGGTAAGCTTAATATGACCCTTGTAATTTACCTTATTTCGATTTCATAACTATGTAAGTAACATGAATTTATTTAATTGAATTGGTGGGTCATGCTCACAGGCATATGCCCCTAGTTGATGATTTGTTGAATAAACAAAGTAATATTGGCACGTTTTATTTTGCATAAGATCCAGTAGTTAAATTAATAAACAATACAATTATTTTCAGGGAGAAGCAAAAGCAGCAACAGCAAGAAAGAAAAGAGAAGGAGAAGAAAAGGACGCAGAAAGGGGAACGCAAACGATAGCAGGTCTACAACTTGTACCATTTTGCAGTTTGATAATTCCTCTGAAAACTTAAGTTTTTTTTTTTCAAGCAACTAGCTTGCTTCAGCACAAAGTTGATTTGATGCTACTTTTTTTTCTGGCTTCTTTGCACTTGAAATGTGAGGTTTATTCAGTGCTATCGTAGATCGAATAAAGCGACTGTACAGTTATTTATATGGATAAAGCGTTTGATTTTCCTTTTGACGTTGCTTGAATTATTAACTGGCTACATTGAAGCAAAGTTCCTTGGGTGGTGGTCTGGTGGGAATTTTGCCAAAAGTAAACATTGAAGCTGCGAATTGCTCTAGTTCCTCCTTTGTGAGATTGTCCATTGGCGTGTACTTTTCACTTGTGTGTTTCTCACTTTCTCTCTGAAGCTGCATTCCTGCAGTGCCTTGGTTAAAAGTGTTACCACCAGAATTAGCAGGTATGACACTCGACCCAGAAGAGTTTCCACCAAAAATGGAGGGTGCCGGTTTTGGAGGCTCATATGTGGGATTGCTGAAGGTTGAATTCCCCATATTGTTACCAAAAGTGGACACGTTTTGTGTTTGATTAAACCCAGGTTGTGGATTCGATGAACCAAATGGTTGCCCAGGTTGTAGATTAGATGATCCAAATGGTTGTACAGGTTGTGGATTTGAAGATTGAAATGGTTGCCCAGTTTGTGGATTAGAAGATCCAAATGGTTGTCCAGTTTGAGGATTTGAAGATCCAAATGGTTGACCAGTTTGTAAATTAGAAGATCCAAATGGTTGCCCTGTAGGCCACATGCTACTATTTGAGGCATACTGAGTAGATGCCTGCCCAAAGGGAAGTGATGTGCTGTTTCCAGAAAAGGCAGTCGGTTGGTTTTGAGGATTAGAATTCAGATGAGTCAAGTTGAAGCTGAAATCGCTTGGTGCAGTCCTCGCACCCGCAAATGCATTTCCAAATGTTGCTGAAAAAATAAAAAAAGCTTGGGTGAGCAAATGGCAATGTTCCTAAAAAAATTCTGGTTGCTGCAACAATTTTTCATAACTTGATATATTTGTGACAAATGAAAAAATAATGCCACTTCTAATAACATTCTTTAATCCTGTAGGAGTGTTTTGTGGACATAAACAAAAAGGTTAAATTAAATCTTAAATAAAAGGAAAATTTAATTTTTAAGACAGCTGTATGGATTTTAATGAAATTCGGTAGACAAATACATGTAAACGTCATATATCATAATAAAGAAAACCCCATTTTGTGAGATGCATTTTTCCTATTGTTCTGGCAACATGGGTACAATGCATGCCTCGGTCATAAAATGCAGCCGGCTTAAGTCAAAGCTTCCAAATCTGCATTTCTGACACCCTGGCCATCCACTTCTCTGATCATCTTTCACAATTTTAGACTGCGTTTGGGCATTACGTGGACCTTAAACACTTCACACATTTTTGCTCCTGAAATGCTTTCAAATGTTAAATAAAGAACAACAGGCATCTGCTGTGCCACTATCTCCTCGAAGTCCATCTTTGCTTTAGAATTTTAAGCACGAGCAATTTAATGTTAAAATATGCTACGGAATGATGAAAGAAATTTTACAATAAATTATTTCATTGAAATTCATACAGCCGTTTTTTTTTTAAAAGAGTGCGGAAAGTTAATGAACACCCCTCGTTCAAGGTATTATTATCTTCCTGATGACTTACAGGTCTGATCACTACGTGCTGCATTCTGCGATGATGAGGAGTACATTTGCCCCTGTTGAAAAGAATTTCACGATGATCACAAAGCAACTGCTTAAATATTCAACATAAAAATAAAAATTCATTTTTAACTTTTAAAAACTTGCCAACAATTCCATAAACTTGGCCGAACGGCTGATGATTTCCCGGTAGATAGAATCATGCTTTTTAAGTAGTTGTTCAAAGCCTTGAATCTTAATAGTTGGAATTATACATGTAAATAGATGCACATCAGGTGATGTTTAATGGAAATGACATTATTGAATTGCCAAACCCCACCCTGGGTTTGTGTAAGTCCTTGACACCGTCAATTTAAAAATAAACTCATTTCTTCTGAACCAAAAGAGTTTGACATGTACTATTAAAGTATTTATAAATGTATACAAACATAAGGTTGCAAGCTGCCATGCTCACGACACTGATAAGCTTCCCATCGTAATTCCTCCTGTGAAGTATCTTCCAGACCTGGATAATTTCCTCCGTTTGGACCTCCAGGACCAAACACAGAAAACGTCCATTGTTTCCCCTTCTGTGAAGCATCTACATCGCTACAAACACTTGTCCTATAAGCGAATAAAATGCATTCTTGCATCAAGAATTTTAGGGTTCAAATTCAAACACATACGGATGAAACCCTCACTGATTTCAATATTTGTTTTGCAAAGCAAAATTGGACTGAATTTTGCAAAATGGTTGGAGCTACTCAATAAAGTACCGTTGGTCTTGGAAGCAATTGTTCCCAATTACGATTATTTTGTTCGGCATCAACCTAACCTTGAAAAAGGCTGGAGTAACTAGGGGAGGTGTAACCAGGGAGGGGGTGATTCGATTACAAAATCGAAGTAGGAAAATTGTGCAAAGTATTGCAAATTGGATGAAAGAAAAGTTTTGATATTTGCAAAATTAGATTTTATTGTGGCTAGATTATAAATTTCAACAAACTTTGAAAACTTACCAAATTCATAACAATAATTTTTTTTAAATTTCCCCATGTAAATTTTACAAAATATTCAATATATTGATTGGTCAATTTTGAATTTTTTTTAATATACATGTGATAAACCGAGCAAGGTGGCAGATTGGCAAAAAAAAGTTGAAGAGCTTAACTTCCCTCTCAAATAATTAAAGTTCCTAATCATGCCCACGTTGCATTTACTTACACGTAATCATTGAATGAAGTGGTTCTTGAGGTCGGTGTTGCACTAGCAGGCTTTGAACTGTATTTATCTGGCTGGGAATCGGGTAAAGCACCAAAGCGGTTACTTGTCGAAAAGCCATAACTCGGTTGAGAGTTTCTTGTGTTGTATGCATTCTGCTGGTAATTTCCTCCATAGTTGTCTCCAGACCCTATAAAAATGAACCAATATTTCTGACAATTAAGATAAATTAATTTTCAAAATCATCCCACAACAGGCTAGAAGTTGTTACTGTCTAGTGATTTCTTAGATAGGACATAGCAAGCTTGACATTTTTGAATTCTGTGCAACTAAACACAAATTCAATCTCACGTTATAAGCTTTGTGCATTGGCGCCAATGATAAATTTTTCAGATGTAGCAAATGTAGAACAAAGACTTTAAACCTTGTAGGATTTTTAAATCCTACAGGGGACTAAATTCTATTTCACTATATCTAAAGTACATTTCACATGCTGTGTTTGTAACTACATGTATGTGTTTCTTAAGGTATAATACCTGCAGTTATTACAGTGACCCCTTGTAGCTTCCTCTGTCAAAGCACATTATGTACTGCAGTCACCCTTATAGCAAATAACTACAATTCAACTCAGAACCCTACCATCAGTAACACAATGTGATAGGGGTGTAATCCATCAACCCAAATTATTCGGTAGTTACCACCGCATTATTGTGGAACCCAACATCATTGCAGAATTGAATTTCGTGAAGCTTTATAAAACTATCATTTTGAAGAGAGTTCTAACGTCTATTGGCATGCAAGAAATAAGACCATTAGAATGGATCAGAATGGGCTCGGAGTTCCATAAGTGGATTGGAATGACAGGTTCTACCACCTCGGTGGTTACGTTTAAAGATTTCCTCAACCATAGGCCTACTTGAATTTCCAGACAAATTAAATTTTTTCAAACAGGCCCATGCATTAACCTCCTGTCTTGATCGCAATGAGTCCCACTTTAATCATCCATAAAATTGGCTCATTACAGTTAATTGCGCTCATAAAAAAATCAAAAAAATTGGTAGGCCTATGCACCTGCATGAAACTTTCTTTTATAATTTTCAGAAGCAATTAATGTACTCTAAAATATTATAAGTGATTGCGTTCCATATCTGTATACAGTGCGTATACTGCAGTTTGGCCATAGGGGCCACACAACTCGACTGTGAATGGGAAATTTTAAAAAAAAAATAGGTGATCCAGTGCAGTACAGATTTTGCGCTATAGCTCCACATAAATTTTATTCAAAAAAAATCACCCCATGTCGATTTTACAAAAATATAATTCAATCTCTACAATGAAAATGATGAAATCTGCAAACATGGCCCCCTAATCCTGAGGGGACTCATCGTCATCAGTGCAATGGATGACCATGAAGTCACATTTGCACATACAGTGGCTCAAAGCCAAAATGATACACCTGCATTCAACGACTGTGATTGCAGGGTTGGTTGGTTGGTTGGTTTGTGGATTTTTAACGTTGGCCTATTTCTGCACACGAGGGCTAAACACCAACGCCAG
>JAQGBX010007110.1:0-11760 GCA_034698745.1 Megaphyllum sjaelandicum | reverse complement strand
CCCTGGTACTGCAAAACACCAAGAATATGAAAACTACATCATCCACAGCAACACACCACGTTTTCAGGTATGAGAGAACACAATAGTTTTTGACAGTACCAGGGCTTGAATAAAGACGCATGGCGTCGAAACGTCGCTTATTTTAATCAAAGTTACAAGGTCGTGTATTGTTTTTTGTAATTGTTATTATTTCCGACCACTTGATGGAGAATACTAAAGTTCATAAATACCAGTGAAAGAAACTACTGAGGGAAACCTTATTATGCGGGTATTGTGCACTTTTTTTAAGATTAAATACTAAAATGTCACGAATAAACACTAGCATCTTAATAAATAAACCTGGCAATCAGAATGTCAAGGGGTTTTCATAAAAATGTATCAAACAGTAAAACATTTAAAAAAATGAGGAACAATGATATCATGCCAAAAACCTTAATAATAGAAAGGCTTGTATAAAACTCATCTACAAATAACATTCCTTAGGCCAAAAGTTCTCTATAGGGCTCAGTCTGGACGACGATTGGTCGATACATGTCAGCATCTGGTAAGTATCCATCGTCGGTAGGTTGTTCGGTTTCACTTATTGGAGTGTTTGCAGGCTCCAAAGTTGCGTGTACCTGGTAATGAAAAGGTCATCATGTTGATGATTTCACTGTTGTGCAATTAGCCTAGTGCAAAGTCTTCACTTTACCAGCTACGGGTAAAACACAGGAACATTTCTGAAATTCCCTAAGCATATCCACCTGTGGAGGTTCGATGTGAAGAGCGCGGAATTCACCGGAGAAGGTTAGGATGAATACGTCGAAGCCTATTACCAATATCCATTCAGAAATTGTGCTGATTGCATGATATACAAAACCCTAAAATAACAAACACCACAGAAAAAAATTACACTGTTAAAAAGGTCAACTTTAGAAACAAGTATTCGATGTATACATATTTATTGACTTGAGCATCAACATCATTTGAAAAAGATTACTTACTCCATCATCTGGTTTCCATTTTGACATGGATTTGCCATGAAATAAAGCTATGGATATTGGTGTTGATATAAGAACTGAACCTCAGAGTTACGGAATTTCGATTCAAAGCAAAATTGACTGCTTCATACACAATCTGTTCTTGCTGGACAACTTGCTACGGGTGACACAACTAACAATCTGTAGCATATTGCACGACTTTCAAAAAAAAGGATACGTACAAGCATCGTCAAACCACCTAAAACTGCCAATATTATCCTCAATGTGGCGACACGTTTTGAACACAGTGTTGTACGGCAGGATATTATGGTTTGCATTGTAATGTATATTATGCCAGGCAGGAAACATAACCCCGCACCCAGAACATGGATCACAATCAAATTAGTTGCCTAAATCAGATAGTCACATGAATTCAAATTATTGTACAGAAAGAATGTCCATGAACTTGTAAAGTATAAAAAAATACCTGAAAATTAGATATAATACTGATTCCAACGCTGCAAAGTAACCCAAAGAAGAAGCTAACTTTGTTGAGGAGCAAAACAGTCGTATGTTGCAATTGACCACCGTATATTGTCTTAACTTGGGCAAATCTAACCCACACAAAGATGAATACTGTGGACAAAAAAATAACAATTATTGCCAATGCGTTTTGCAAATGCTTGATAAAACAGTTAACCAAATTTACAATAGATGTTTTAAGCGCTTCTACGTTACATAAAAACAACAAATTATTTGCTACTCCAATCTTCATTGGATTTTTCTTAATCCAACTATGTAGGGATTGAATTCGCTAGAAGTGTAAAGCCGAAAGGCATTTTCAAACCAAATAAAATAAAAACAAAATCAGCAGTATTCTAAGTTTAAATACCTGTAATTTTCATTTTTGCATAGAAAAGATTAAACTGTCTTTTTTTTGTACAGAAATTTGTAAATAAATGTTGCAAATAAATTGTTTCAAGAGTATTTCAAGAGATTGTAAAAATGTTAAAATGCTGCAAAATGCACGCATGTTAAACATCTAAAAATAAAGCAATTATTTATCAGGAACTGCAATGTTATAGCTTAAATGATCAATCTAAACCTTCAGACATAAAAAAAATTAATATTAATTTTCAACATTGTAATTATGTAAATTAAATATAACACTGCTAAATTATATGAATCGTTTAATATCTGATAATTTACTTACTTAGGAGAGCTGCAATGTTCACTAACTGAGAAAATAGACAGCTTTCTGGAGAAAATGATCCTGTATCACTGATATAAGGAAATTCTGCTGGAACATGATCAAGACTAACTGCAATCATATACCTATCAAAATTAATCCAGAAAAAAAGTAAACAACTAAAATGTTTCATTAATGATTGATGTTCGTGGCATGTCCCAAAAAAAAGATAATCTTGATGAGACTTAATTTACTAATTACCTGGATTAATCAATCGAATTAATCAATCAATCGATTAATCAATCGAATCAATGAGACTTACTTTACTAACCTGAGTTAATCAATCTTGATGAGACTTATTTTACTAAGTTTTACAATCTGGCTAACTCGTATAAAATAGATGGAAAATAATTAAACCAAGATTTCTTTATAAAGAAGAAAAAATGACTATAGATCAAAAGCTATTTTCTTAATTTTTAAATGAATTGTATACAATGTACCACATTCAACATTATAGTGTTTTAAAACTTGAATCAAACTTTCAGTATTCCATTTCTGTTTTTGGCAATTTTAAAACTATCTAAACCTGGCCGCATGAACTTTTCGCAGCAATGCCGCTTAAATCAGTGGCACTCAACCCTGGATTCACGGACCGATAGCATTCTGCAATAATGTCCTGCTGGTCCAGGAAAAAATGCGTAGCTCCGCTCGGTTTCTGATTATTTTGCATAGCTATAAAATATCCATCTGATTAAATTAGATTTTAAAAGCACTTACATAAAACTATATAAATAATGGCATGTATTTCTGGCTTAACGGTATACGAAATATTCTTCCAATTTCCACAAGTCCGCGAAATAAATTTTTCTTATTTTTACCAGTCCGCAAACTATTTTTTGCAATTTCCACCGATCCGCAGGTGTTATACGGCTGGGAAACACTGTTTCATATCACATAAATTAAACATGAATTTTGGGTAGCAGCTAGGGATAATAGTGATATTTCATCATTGTGGGTAGTTATATTAAGTTTGCAGAACTAATAGCTGTTCTGGGGTAAAAATGTTGGAATTAAAACACTGGTTTAAATAACATGGTTGTGCATACCAGTGAATGATACATGTAAATACTTACGTTATTAGAAATGTTGAAGGCATCAAAACAAAGATTGCAATAGGCAATGCATTCACGTGCATTATAGTCATGATTGAGATTCTTTGTAATCTTTCGGCTAAAATTTTCCGGTCGCGATGATGCAGAAACTGTCAAATTTGCTGAAAATGAATATACAGACACAAACTGAGTGATATAACTGGGTCAGGAACGCGCGCAGTGCAAGTTGATATCATCTGCACATGTAGCCAAGGTACAGCTCACAGATGCTAAACTATAACAGCTACATCGATGAGAGAAAACAAACGATCATGCCATTTGTGCAAATATCGCAAGCTGCGCCTTTCATGCACAATTTAGGAATTTAGAACGCAACGTACACGCTATGCATGCACATTTACACATCATGCATGTACATGTTTAATCACTGAAAAACTGCATGTTCACCTAATTTAGCGAGTCCCGGCCTGCTTTAGTTTCTTGGCTTAGATCCGCATTTTATGAACTGAAGAATAGACTTCACAATCCTGAGATGCCAGATATAACACGAATTCATAACAAATAAATGATTAAAAAGCTTATCAAACAACAACCCATGCTGCCATAAAATTGGCATGCTGTTGTTGATTTTTACATCATTTACATGATCATTGCTGAAGCGCCATTCTAAATTAAATGACGTGTGCATTCAGCGTGTAACTGTGATGCCTACTTCTACTAGAGGGCGTTGCTTTTACAAAAACAACCCGGGAAAGTTCAAATTTGATTAAAACAGTTGGCGAAAGCAAGCGAATTATTAGGGCACTCAAATGGAAGCTAATTTACAAATGGTATTTTTAGTAGTCGTGAAGTCACGTGCTTACAAGGTATGCATTAAGTGGTTTAAAAACAGTGATGACTTGAAGGTCAATTTTTAAACCAATTATAATGCCGATTTCGGACATGTGATTTCATGACTGCCAAATGTGCCATTTACAAATAAAGTATGTTAATTTATCAGTGCTGGTATCGCATGTTTTTAAATTTTGTTGTTGTTTGCTTTAATTGAAAACGAAGTTTATTTTCAGAATTTTTAGAATTTTGTATTGCGAGTTTATATTCAGCTTCTTGTTTGAAATATATTTTATAACAAATTTATACATAACAATAATAATAAAGTTTATTCAGCAATGAAAAGGAATGGACAGGTTTAACAAACAAAAAAAAACTCTTACACCCAACCTTGGTTTTAAAAGTCAATTTCAAATGATCTACTGCACATTGTATTTACAGTAAGTACATGTTTGGGAATCTGGTATCCCCAATCGAAGAATTACACATAGCGAATCATCATCTCAATACATGTACAAGTATTGGACTCGAAACTGTAAATAGCGGCAGTTTGGCAGCCGAGACAATTTCAATGGAAAGTATTATTATTGTACATTAAATGCACAGAGGGGAGTCATTTTGTGTCAAATTTATGTTGATTCCAATGCGATTTAATAATAGTTTATCCTAATTCCAATGAAGTTTACGTATTCAATTTTAGCATTCAGGTCAAGATAAAGCGGAAGTTAACCTCTAGTTACAATGCATACTTGCATTTAAGCACGACATTTTTTAAGAAAAATTATGATATAAATGTAGTCCTACATGTAAAATGTAAATAATATTTACAACAGGGGTTAGCCGTGATATCTTGTCCAGGGGAATTTTTAAAAGTTAGTTTTAGACATGCAATAAAAAGAAAAATATTTTCTAATGTTTTTTCCCCCTTATTCTCTATTTTAATTCTCGGCCTATTTCGTCGATAATTGAAAAAGTCTTGATTAGGTTTTCAATGTGCGATTTTTAAAAAATTTCCTTTAGACTGTAAATTTTAAAAAAAATTCCATGTTTTTCAATGTTCAATTTTAAAAATTATATTGCATATATATCTATAAAAAATATTAATACTGTATTTTGTAATATACAGTATATCTATATATATACAAAATAGAAAACACCGCCATCTTGGTTTTTCATCTGGCTGGGATTGAGGTTTGCATCCATATGATTGGCCACTCATGGCACACCCCCAGGAGAGTGAACTCCGTGGGGAATTCCAAGTCCATAATTTTTGTTATTTCCCCCGGGCCATAAAAATGTCAAACAAGTTTCCCGTCCCCCATCCGGGATGCATCCAGATGGATAGCGAAATCTGACTCCTGATCGCATAAAAGGGGTTAGAAAATCAAACAACAATTTTTACCCGGGCAAGGCCGGCCGGGTTTCTCAGATAGTTATATATATATATATTTATTTATTGGACAATTTACAACAAAGATAAAAATACCCCCCTCCCTAGAATTTTTTTTATTTGCGTCACTATTTCAAGTAAGCATTATTTATTTCAGTATAGTGAAAGTCGCTTAATTTGATCACGTTGATTCCAGCAATTTTGATCGAAATAAGCGATACATGTCAAAAATACGAGAACATTGACCTTATAAAAATAATTTGATCTTTGTTTTAAAAATACATTTATTTATTCGTCTATATGTATTTTCATATGTGTTTAATGTTATATTTTTTTTAAAAAAAAGTTATAAGTAGTGTTTGATGATGCCTACTTGCTCCAATTAACGACTGAAATTTTATTTTCTAAATGATGCAGAAAATCCATCTGAGTACAGCCGCTGATGCATTAGATGCTTTGATGCACGCTTGTACTTTGCCCAAACGTGACATGTCCATGTGTTTGTAAACATAGGGCAGTATAGGAAAAAATCGGTTCTGAAGGTTTAATTTGATCGAATAAAAAGGCTGCTCGAATTAAGCGGCTTTCACTGTAGTAGGTTCCGAAACTTGTAGCATTACGGGCAGACTTTACGGGCACATGTATAGCTATACTAAGTATAGGTTTATACCCTGCCCTGCCAACAAAAAGGACAATGCCAGTCTCAACGGAAATAAAAAATGAAATCTTAATACGTATCTAATGCATGGCGCATCCGGGCAATAAAAAGACAGTTTAACATTTAGTAACTGACCATTAAGGTGTTGCAGCATTGGGTTCGACAATTGCTCGCAGGCGTGAAATCACCACAATAGATTTCACTGTCCCTGTCCCAGCAGCTGCGAGGGTGTCCAAAGCTCTGGCAGCAGTCAGTGGCTCATCCTCCGCACGTGTCCATTGTTTCTCCAGAGGTAATTTCCAGGCTCGGTCACGCTGGATTTATTCCGGACGTGGGTTCCGGCCAAAGACAAGCATAAAATCATCGATATTAAAATGAGCCAGTCGTATTTCATCGAAGCATTTCTTTGAAGAAAAAAAAAAAAAAGCCCCAGCGTTGAAAGGGATGGGAGGCCAGATGCGTTTTGGACCAAAGTCAGGGGAAGAATAAAGAGAAAATAAATGATAGTTTCGGAAATTAATTTCACGCCCATCTCTCGTCATATTTATCGTCGGGTTGCATCACATTCAGTAACTGGGTGGTGAATTGATAATACACAAATGTATATCATATTAATAGGCTGCAGGAAGCGCCACCGTGGACACGCGTGCAGTTAGGGGAGTGAGCGACTGACACCACTTTGTATTATTATTATTGCCAGATTTATTATTCTTGCGTAACCATTTATTGAAGAATGCGGCTTTGGTCACCCTGCAGACAACTGGAATAATGGAAAAGAACACCCCTGGATCAGACAGGGTTACCAACTTACCATAATACACGAAGTCAACTCAGGCTGAGAGAACTTCACCTGTTGCCCGGATGAACTGCATACTTCATGACTACATGTATATTAAGAACTTTAAACCAAAAACTTGACTTAAGAACTCAAATAAAGGGCTTAAATTTGAGCACTTAAATTAAGCCCTTAACTTAAGAACTTAAATCAAGTACTTAAACCAAGTTGAATTTCGTTTTGTCATTTTTTAAATAAATGCCTCTGATCAGTTTGGATTAATGAACTGATCAGATTGGGTGATATGCAGTATACAATGTACATGAATGGCAAAATGGTAAATTTTTTAAGGAATAATCGTCGTATTTTGAAAAAAATGGGCAGCATTTTTGAGGAAATTTCTTCTTTTTTGGTAAACGTACAGTATATAGGTTTTTTTTGGATAAATCTTTAATTTTTAACAATTTTATTTTTTTTTAGATTCTTTTTGACAAAATACAATTTTTTTTTTCGCTTAGCAAGTGTCGTGTTTTTTTTTTTTAAAAAATGGCAGCGTTTTGGAGAAAATTTCTAATACTGTATTTTGGGAAACGCGTATAGTATCTTTTGGAAAAAAAAACCAACGTTTTTACACAATTTTATTGTATTTTATATTTTTTTGAAAAAATAAACATTTTTTGTACTGCATGCATATTTCTGCAATGTCTGCATGAGTGCATTTGAAAGGACCCCGGGTAATCAGTATAATTGTACTATAATTTATACAGTATATAAATGTACATCCCGTCATTATCGGACAAAATCTATTTGCTCGAAGTTCTACCCAGAAGTTTAACTGCGAAACCGCTATAAAAAAAATGGAGTACAATTTGTGTGACATGAATTTAACGTACTTTATTATGTTAATGAATCTCTACGAAAATCCCTATTTTAAGTATTAACATAACATTAACGAAGCCACAAAACAGGTGATTAATAGAAAAGCCCTGACCAAAATTATTGGTGGTCACGAACTTTTCCTACTTTATTGTTTATCATGCATTAAAACACAACTAAGAGTTCGCAACTTCAGCATATAGTGGCTCAAATATGCTCGTGTAAATCAGAAAGCCACAACTTCTGCACCACATAAGACGAACTGGTGCATCTATTTAAATAAGTTTTGGGATTTTAAACAAAATAAATGCATCTTTTATTATCAAGATCTTGTTTTAAATTAAAACATTGAGGAAGCATCAGTTATTCTCCTTTAGTGGAGAGATCTTAAGGTGTTTTCATTTGAATTGTATAATAAAGTAACATTTAGTAATCTTTGGAAGGTTGCCCAAGGCATCAGACCATGTGATAGATGTGTTAGGTGTGTTATATGTATTCATTTTACAATAATTAATGTGATATTTCAATATATAATAAACACTTAGTGGGATTCGTTAACATTTAATTAATAAAATATTAACAATGGCAAATTTTTCCGATTTACCAAAGTGATAAATTACTCGATAAGAGAATATGTTTCTACATATTCACATTAATCTTTATGAAAAAAAAATGGCGGATTTTGCTGTTGAACCTTTCAAGTACCTCAAAAAGTTTGGAGTGTAGGACAACGGTATACCTCACATTTTTTAGTGTGTAAGACAAGAGCGTATAATTATGAACATTTTGCTAATAATTAAGGTCCAAAGCGTAAATTCGGATTTCTTTGTCCATAGGCTGAAGAGGAAGGAGGGCATATATGTATGGTTACATATACAGTACATGTATCTTAAAAATAATGAAACTTTTCAAAATTTCAAAATTGTTCAGCTATTATCTAACATATATCCATGTATGTAATATTAGATAATAGCTGAACATTACCTAGGCATACAATTATAGATGTGTGACAAGCAATTGAACAGTCTGTGCCAAAATCATGGTCTTTTTCTTGCCTCCAGAATCTCTTCAACGTTGCTAAGAAATTACCATAAAGCTACGTTCAGCAGTTCACTTTTCTCCCCGCTCACGTTGCCTGGATTTTCATAAATTTGCAACTTTTAATTTAAATGGCGTTGAAGTGAAAAATCTTGTGGAATAAGTAGATGCGCATTAATATAATACGTTCACCCCCATAAGGATGATTCATATACATAATAGCCTATATAATGGAAATTTTATGCAGTCACCGCCGAAATAAGTATTCGCTTTTTCCTTAACACATTTTGCTTTATTTGCAGACTTTCACGCGCAATGTGGCAGAACTTCATCTTGAGCTCGAGTAATATCCAAGAAGAGTGAATTCATATTATGCATGCACGCAGTCATGAACGAAAAATTGAGATATGGAGAATGTAGAAGCAATTCGTTATGAGTCCCAGATGTTTAGATATAGATTTTCTGCAGATAGGAGTGAATTAAATTACGTTTTTCAAACGTGTAAAATGCGGAACAAATTGCACGTGGAAAAACCATTTTCACTTCATCTCTTACTTTTGTTCACAACGTTTTCTGTCAGAAAAAAGTGTAGCGATATTATGGGAGTAAATGGAATTTCCTAGAATTTTATGCTCAGTTAATGTTTTAGTAAAAATTCAACATGTTAACAAAATAAAAAAATGTTTTTGTTAGGTTTACTTAAAATTCATCTATTCTATGCATGTAAATATAGAATTGTCCGCAAAACATTTTGATTGCACCTTATTTTTTGAAAACTTACGTAAACTAACGTGCACTCAACTTATGGACAAAGAAATCCGAATTTTAGCACTGGGCCTTGATTATTTGCGCAATGTTTCTAAATATGCACTTGTCCTACACTCTACAAATGTTGAGGTACTTGTAAGGTTCAACAACAATAATCCGCCATTTTTTTTTATAAAGATACACGTGATTATGGCAACACTGTTTAAAGGGAAATGTAGGTAAGCTAACTTGAAAACACTGCCTATCCCAATGTCTTTCCTGATTGGTCAGGCATTAGAAATAGTTTTTTTTGTAAAACCAATGAGTAAAACCAATGTTAGCTTTCTTCCAGAAATAATTAAGTTTCTCTGGAAATAGTATTTTCGAAGGTAACATTTTTAAAAACAAGGGAAAATATCAAGCAACAATATTTTTGGAAACAAATTTCCTTCCACAAACAGTCCATATTTGCCAAACCAAATATATTCCATTTTTTAAAGATGTTGCTTATATTTACCTTATCAAAAGAACTACAAAGATTACTTAATCTATTTTGCAACCCTAACTACACATTGATACATACAACTTGACACATTGATGCCGAGTGACAGATCCTTATTAGCCTCTGACCCCAAACGTATTTGAAGAAAAATATATTTTTGACGACATATCAAAACTAGCCTCTGGTCTCAATTGCATCGGACTGAAAATGACGCATGCATTTTTATCGTGCCTCTAAATAGACAGATTAATTTAAGGGATTAAGGCTTTTTTTTTAAAATTATTTATCAAAATGTCGGTATTTGTGAGATTGAGAACAGGTTGGAAAATATCGTGTTTAAATATAAAGAGAGGAATCATGGGTGCAATAAATCGAAACATGAGTGTGAGCAGCATCGGATTTCAATTTTCGTAAGTTTTTTTTTGTCAACTATTCAATTAATGGTAAGGAAAATTTTTGTAAATATAAAAAAATATAGTTTTCAAAATATTCTGGAAACGAAAAAGTTTGCAAAAACTCGCTTTTGCTTTGATACATTTCGCGATGAGGGATTGTATACGATCGATTAGTTTCAAGGCTGATTAAAACGGGTACTCAGATAGCGGATTTACAAATCGCACTTTGGCAGTCGTGAAGTTACGCGCTTAAAATAAATATTTTAATTAGTTAAACAACAGCGGTAATCTCAGATTTTTTAAATCATTCAGCGTGTAGATTTTGCACATGTGACTGTCAAAGTACGATTTTTAAAGCTTCTTTTCTGGCTGGATAACCATTCTATTTGTAATAAACACCTACACTGTACATGCAAATATTTTAAAAAGAAAATTTACATTTTTAAAAGAAACTGCAAAAGTGAGCCAATATGACAGAACGCAGGACACCAAGCACTGCATTTATGTATTTAGTTTCATGTATAACATAAATTATGCAATTCAACATCACAAGATTCAGATCGAGATGTGAATAAACAAGATGCCACAAGCTATAGTTTTGCGTATATAGTTGACAAGGAAATGAAAATCATGTAATCACAGTTTGAAGTTCAATGTATTTACATGAATTTACATGGATTTTCTTACACTCAATTCGCAAAAAAGAAATACTTTAATAGAATCGGAAATCAGACAGCATATACAGTATCATTACAGATTGAACTGGCAAAGGCCATGGAATACTTATAGAATCATGAAAAAAGGATTCAATTTCCTCTGGTTCTAAAGTATCAAATGTGCTTCGTCATACATGTACTGTATACAATTGACACTAACTACTTATCATTTGGCAGTTGTCCAGAGTTACTGCATAATTTGATCCTTCCTTCTTGGTGATCTGCCAGATCCTGCAAGAATGTTCACATCTTCCAAGATAAATTTAAACATTTAATCACGTATAATAACGATTAATGAAATAAAATTAAATTGATTACTTACTTTTCATAAAATGAATTTTTAAAAACTGATTGTAAATGCTGAACAAGTTCCTCGAAATTTTTTTCTCTCTCCAAAATTACTACAAGGAAAAACGAAATGTCCAATGTTTGGAAATAAAAATATAACTAAAAATATGAAACCTCAATGAAGAGTCTTGAAGAAATGTTGAAGAAATTGTTTACACGTTTCAATCAACCTTCCAATTCACATCTTGTCTCACATATCTTCATGCCTAACAATCACTGTAGAA
>JAQGBX010007109.1:0-11760 GCA_034698745.1 Megaphyllum sjaelandicum | reverse complement strand
AGAAAAAACGGCGTAAAACGAGTTTAAGGGGTCGAAAAATGATTTTGAAGAGGTATTATACAGTGTGCTGCAAAAGTGCGTTTCTTGCTTTCTTGCTTAGCATATCATATACATAGGTTATGATTGACATGCATTTCTTGCAAATTTGAAATGCATTTTTGACCTCATAAACTCGTTTTTCGCCTTTTTTTTGACAACGTTTTCGGAATCTCAGCGTCGAATGAGCCTAAAATCGAAAAATTTAGAGGATATCATTTTTCCGGTCAAAATCGAAAAAAAGGAAAGGCTATATATCCATGCCTTTTTAGCAAAGGCTATAACCTTACCTTTTTTATTGATCCGAGAAAAAAAGTTTTTCTTTTTTATTTATTTTAGTCTCGTTCTATTCGTCTCGACGAGCGAAATCCGTAAAACGAAAATAACGACATAAAACGAGTTGAAAGTTAGTCATACAATACAAAAGTTGTGGTAGACTTACTAATTTTAGGCGTGTTTAAAAAGTCAAGCTCAAATTTCTGAACATTTACTAACCATTGCTTTTAAAAAGAAAAAATTCAAACTGAAAGTAATCAGACTTCATTTATATTTTTATGATTGACAAATTAAAACATTTAATTTCTCGTGTTTGCCCATTACCTCAAGGGTTTGAAAAATTAGTTTGAAAACGTATTATTGCGAGATTCAAATTCAATTTTCGACCATTTAAACTCGTTTTACGCGATTTTTTCAACATGTTCAGAAATAATGGCGTTCAGACGATCAGACGAATCGAATCGTGCAAATTAGACAAAGTTGTATATTCGGGTCAAAAAATCATGTGCTCCAAATGTCTTGATTTTTCCTGGATTTCGCATAACGTTGAAAAAACGTCGCTAAACAGTTCGAAAATACCATTTAAATTAACAAAACATACGATGACCATATTATACTGCATTCGGGAGCTACGCACACGCAGTCCATAGTTTTAAAAATACCGCCTTGTAAAACTTTCAAAGCTTGCAAAGCCGCTGAAAGCATTTCAATATAAGGTTAGATTATAGCGCTTTAGCTAAAGACGTTTCTTCAGCAATTGCACAGTTTGCTGGGCGTCTTTGGTTCGCCGTTACCATGACAATCATGAATCAAATGATGCTGTTAGCAACTGTTTCCGAAAATCTTCCATGAAAAGCCACATTATATCGCCCGCGTTATTCACATCACTTCATAATGGTCAAACTTCACGTTAAAAAAGGTGAGGATAGCCAGTTTTTGTACGAAACTACAGCAATAACACCGATACATGATTTGACGGAGATACTTGCCTCCATTTATAACAGAAGACTGAAAATTGAGCGAATATGCATAGGTAATACTAATAACGTTCATGTATTAGCTTGTAGTTCATGACTTAAAGTAGTTCGTGATTGGATTGTTTATCCATAATTATGAACAGAACTAGAAGAACTTTGTAAGCACGGAGTTGCAATGCGACCTAATGCATCGGATGAACAAATAGTCAGTCATGATGAATGGTCTTCAAAATGCACACCCCAGGGTGGTTATGTTAGCAATGAAGATCCAACTTGTAAACGAGTGGGCAGAGGTATCTGAATTGTATGCATATAATTACGTAATAATTGCAAAAAGTGTCGTTTTTCACTATAAATACATGCGTTTGAATTCAATAGCACCGGTTGAAAAGATGGCGCAAGTAATATCGAAAGTAGTAGCTGAAGCTACATCTGCAATATCTAAAGAATGTGTATCAGCAGACCTGTGCTTGACACAGACAAAAATAACAAAATTATTAGAAATGTTGCGCGATACAGTGTTGATTGTTTTTCCAATGGGACTGCCACCTTATGATCCCATTCAGCAGGAGTTTGAAAACAATGAAAGTCTAACAGACAATCAGGTTTGTGCTAAAAACAAACGCATTTTCATTGAAGAAACTTATCTGTGAAATTGATGCTTATCAACGCACTTTTACGCAAATGTTATTTCAGAGCGAATCAGTACTTTGTATTAGTGAAGTACAGTTATGGTGGGCTGGAAAGCCACTTCAGATGGACAAATTGCTGAGTGATTACATAGGAAAAAACGAGAAGACAAAAATTATCGTTAAATTACAAAAGGTAATCTTTTCGTACGCAAGCTACATGTGTAGGCCTATATACATACAATCAAAATTGATTCGGAAGAAAAATCATCAAATTCTGTTATTTATTTTCGTGGCTAACTTTATTTTCATATGCCTGGCGTCATTTTTACTATATCAATTTCCAGTTACTGTTCCAAATTAAAAACCATTCGTGCATTTCCTATTACAATAATGTTAGTCGTATGAAAAAATTCTAAGAAAATGTGTCAAGCTAAAGCTAAATATTTTCAAGATATGACATCACCTGGAATATTTAGAATTAATTAAGGATGTTGAGTATTGTGACGAATCGCACTGCGTTACAATCTTATATATTTGAAAAGTTTTCTTCGACAGAAGGGCCAGTGTCCTCCAAGTCGAGAGCCACCAATGGGTGAAGAGGAACAAAAACAATTAATGCTCCATGCATACAGGAGACAAGAAGAGCTTAAGGTAATCATTCAGTCTTTTACAAATAAATGGTCAGTTTTAATTAGCTACAGATAATTTACATCATCACCTTTTTTGAATGTTTGTAGCACATACAGGATGATGATGATGATAACTATTTAAATGCAAAATGGGCTGACAAACAAACTTTAAAAAAGTCATTTCATGGTGTTGACAATATCATCTGGAAACCTCCTCACTGAAAGCTATTTTCTGTCGTATCACCGAATCTGCTTAAAGCGTAAATGCATTGTAATTATTCATTGTCAGTTCTTCACAAATAAATTCAATAGTTTACAACTGTGATTTCTCCTTGAAAGTGCAAGAATCTATACATGTTTACTTATTTGTGTAATTATACAAGTAAAAAACTACATTGTACACTGTAATTTACATGATGAAATGTACACGGAAAATATCATTGAATGTGAAAAAGCCATGATAAAAACAAAACAAAAAACTCGTTTCTTATTGCAGAATTAATTAATGACGTTATGAACATCTCGTGGAACCCTTTGAAAGAAATTTGGAACAACACCTCATAAATAATTTATATGCCAGGATAAATTTTGATTAGAAATTACTTACGAATTTGAGATAGTTGGATGTTCAGAATATAAAATGTTACCAGATATAAACTGTGTAAATGCACTCGCACGTGAGCAAGTGACCGATAGAAATTCCCGATCTAGTCTGCTGAGGCTAAAGCTTAGATATTGCATAATATACATTATTTGCTGGCAGACAGAAAAAAATCTGAGAACATGAAGTTTTTCTCTTTGAGGATTTCATTCTATATGCATCATTGTTGATCATCCTTATTTGCAACATAACAGGTTTAATCTCAAATAGTTTCTGAGATGTAGTATTCCATGGTTACGACAAATTTTGGACAAAGTACTGAAATGAACCTTGTTCCCACATGAATTTTCCATTTAAGGTTTAAAAATAACTAAGCCATCAGTCACTAACTACCTTTTATATAAAAATATACGATTTAAATGATCTATGCTGAGCGAAATTATGATTATCGTTAATTTAATGGTGCATTAATGGTTGATTTGCCTGAAAGTGCTGTGGCTAAAATGAAGAGGTGAAATTAGCAAATGACTTCGAAGATATGTTGGGATACAAGGCATTTGAATAACAAACTTTCATCACTAAAAGTCAATAATACGGAAACTAGTCAATATGTATAATATTAAAAAAAAAGAAAAAGCTTCACATTTTCCTTATGTATCCACAAATATTTCTTTAAATATTTGTCAATGCAGCAGGTAATCAAATTTGCAAAGCTTCAAAATAAGAGCATATCATAAGCACTAAAAATTAAACAACTGATAAAATTTACAAAAACAAAAACAACAATAAGTGAACTTTTAAGAGTATATCTGTAAATGTAGAATTCAAGTTTTCCAAATTGGGAAATTGAAAATAATGTTATATTGATAATAAAACTTTACTGAAAATAACATAAAATTTTATTGTTAGATGTTTTACATCTATTTGGTATGATATTTGTTGAACTCTTGTAAGGCAATAAAAATCCGTTTTGGTATTACAGTAAATATCAAAGATGTTTATTTTGATTGAATGGACTACTAAATTTTAAAAACTTGTAATAAACAGTTGATATCATTTTTAGTCGTTATTTGCTTATAATTAATTTAGAAGAAAATTATTATTAAGAATAAGTCGGGGAACTGGGGGAAGAATCAGGTCTATTCAGAATTCCAAAAATGTAGCAATTATAAAAAAGATGAATTTGACAGTAATATTACGGTAGGGGATAGCACACTAACACTTTAATAAACGATAATTATACCACAAGATACGTAGTACAATTTTGGATGAGCAATATTTTTGACATAAACGTGTAGTTCAACTGTTTATTCAAACACACAAATAACAATAAAAAGTTTTGCTTCACAAGTTCACACGTGTGAAAACGCCACATCTCTCCAATGTTTACATTTATTTCTAGAAATCGCCTGGTTGTTTTTTGTGCAATTTCAAGAACAAGAGAAATTACTTATATTTTCTAAATGTTTTTTAAATTAAATTTCCTGGTAGTCAAATCCTTTCGTTCCACATTCGATTGGGGAAAAACAATGTCATGATTGGGACAAAATAAAATGTACTCATCTTTTATCATTGTTGAGTTAATTTGATAATGAAATGCAGAAAAAGGGGAAAAAAGTTGGATTTCATTAAATTGCTATCAGAATCTCAAATACTGCGTAGAACACTTATAATGGCATGTAGTGTGCTTCATCAAAAATATCAATTTATAATTTGTTTCACTCTAGCTTTTAGTCCTTATAGAAAAGGTACCCTAACCTTAAATTGTTTTATTTAACATTGGAATTTGAACTCATTTCAAAGTTGCAAAATCCACACGAGGGATCTGACATTTGTACTACTGTATAAGCATCTACAACAAACTCATAATTTATTTAGACCTTTTACATGCCTTAAATTTTAAAAAAAGCTAAAAACAAAAAAAAACCAAAAAAAAAACCATGACTTTACAACTTCAGGGGCGTCTAAACAAAACCATTGTTGGATCCAAAGAAAAGCGATACAATTGTATAACTTATCACGAGTTAAAGAGCGAGTATATACTATTATAAAGAGGGTTAATATTATTGAGGAATAAGTATTTTTAGATAACTTATGGAAAGCTATATAATTATAATAAACGTTTGTAAGACCAGTAGAACCCATTCTTATGCTCATGAAAGTACACAAAAAATCACGTTTCTTCGTAAAACAATTTCTCTGCAGATAGAAAAATAAACTGTGCTTTATTCCTGCAAAAGCGCACCGAAGAGATTTCCTATGTTAGTAGTTTTCAAATCTTCTAAATTTGACAGACTCGAATTTATGGACACTTTTAGCAACGACAAGACCTCTCGCGTGAATTTTGTAGTAAAGGAGCTCCGACGATATTTTTTGTCATTTATTGAAAGGCTGGTTTCGAATTAGCACCAGTGGCAGGTAGGTAGGTATAGACAGACAGCATTGTCGGCACACACACTTGACACACTACAACGCACACAGAACTTCCCGCTCCAACGCTACAGATACCAATTGCATGATTGTTTGAATGTAGAGAGCAAGTAATGACCCGTTTTTCTCATACGCAGCCTGAGCCAGTGCAACAGCAGTAAAGCTTTTCTGCCAGAGCCTTCAACGCATGTCCCATCGAGCCAACAATGCTCCGAGGAGTCAGTAGAGACATTGAGGAAAGAGCCAGCGACGAATTCCATCTCCACGATAAAATTGGGTTAGGTATAAAACTGCAGTGATAACGGCAAATATTTTTCTAAATATTTATAATAGTAAAATTGCAACAGAGTTTTAAACTTATCTCCACATTTGTCCTCCTAGCTGTAGTAAAAATTATTGTGAGCCCGTGTTGTTATTGGCGCCCGCGGATTCGTGTCGCTGTCTTGTCGCCTCATTGTCGACCGATTCGTATATCGCACTACAGCCACACTCGGGTCTTGTCTAGGGCTCGACTGTGACAGATCAGTAATGTCTTGATCAATGTCTGACATGTCGTCGCCGAATCCGTTCGGCAAAGGTTCGGTAATGTTAAGTTTTGCTCGTCTACGCTCCTGTCGCTTTTGAATCATCAAACGAACTATGACCACCAGCATGAGAATGACCAAGCCAGCCGCGATGCTCACTGACAAATATAATATCAGCTTTTCCGTATTTCCTGGAATAACAAAAGTAATTTATAACATATTATATGCAAATTATTTATTAAACATCTAGAACATGCAACTAAGTGCAAAAACTGACAAAATGCAGAAACTGTGTTTGAATATCACGTCGATGGGAAATTCAATTATAAATCGGCGATTTTTCTGATTTACTCGTGAAAATTTCCAATAAACTTGAAACAGAATAAAACTGATATACATAGTATGGATGAATTTTACTTAAAAAATTCTGCTTTTTCACCTGCAAAGTGTAGCTAGGTACACACTGAGGAAACTTTAACGAAACGTCTTTTCCAAAACTGGAAGTCCAGTTGACGTAACTGGAAACTCACAATTCGAAAGACTGTGCATTCATAAAATAATGCACGGTCCAATTGAGACTTGCATTTCAGTCTCGGAAAGCAAGTTTCAGTTTCCTCGGTGTGTATCCACCTTTATAAGCACGCGTTAAGGGGTTAGTAAATTTGTCATTAGAAAGAAAATCTAAAAATTCACTGTAACGAGTAAAGATATCGATGTGCAGCGGCACACGCGGGATTTGTACAACACGATAAAGGTGCGAATGCAGATTTCGGAATTTTAGCAAAACACAAGATAATTTACGATAAAATAACGCTCGACAACGGGAGGAGACGGATGTATTTTCTAGCAAGTTCGGAAGATTCAGCATTAGTTAGACGGTTTAAGTTTAATTTATGGCGGGAAAAGGAGAATACACAAAAATGGGAAATCACGTGCAAACAACACTCGGCATGCACGCATACACACTTACACAAAGATACAGTATTTACTGGCCTATGGTAGGAACAAGGAGGTTAGTCAACATTTATGGATGACTTTCTCGAGCCATTGCCTAATTAGCCTTTCACCACTTTTATCATTGCCGTTGTAAAGCAATCAGAACGGTTAATAATCCAAATTTCAACAGCAAAAGGCTGACCATCCTTTGAATTCCCATATCCCAGAAAAAGTCTAAATATACTATCGCTTAAGAATCCAAACTTGCCATGCAGAAAATAAAAGTAAAAAAAACTATGTGGCAACTAAAACGAGAATGAATTAGGTAGAGCTTTACACACCTCGAAGAAAATTGAAAGCTGTGATCCACTCTTTAATAACCCCGACCGAGGCGTGATCGCCGCTGCCAGGATAGCCCGCACTGGTGCAGTTGATTTGGCTGTCCTCATCGGTCCCAGTCCCCATCCCGACATTCTCTTCTTCACTGTCGTCCCCTTGGACATCCTTTGCCGTGGTCAGAGTACCGGATGGGAACTGGGTGGCAGACACGGGCGATGGATACTGGTTTTCCATCTCTGAATCAAGAGAGGACATACCACGCTTTATCAACCATCTGATAGCTTTATCAGTAAATTAGGGGTTAGTCGGCTACTATGGCGCAAATAGAAAATTCAATAAGCAATTTTCAAAGATGTTCATGGTAGCAAAGGTGATTTTATTGTAACTCCAGACGACGAGTAATGCGTTTTTTTAGTGAAAATAGTTAATTCTGCTCTCCGGGACAGGAACTTGAGTAAGAGTGAGTTAATGAGTATGGTTGCGACTATAAAGTACGTGAAAATCGTTTGTTATTTACTTTAATAAAACTTTGAATTTCAACTCTGAATAGAAAAAAATAAGTAGTTTTTGTGGCTGATATGCAGGATGCTTCAGGCGATCGATATAAAGGTTCTTATCTGCAAGTCTGCAACATAAGAAAAATCCGAGAAAAACAAATGTTGACTAAAATGATTGAAAGGCTACAATAATCTATTCTCCGTTGTCAACAATGTATGACCGAGATTAACACAAGACCATGCAAAGAGGTGGAATGGATTCTAGACATATAGTGAGAAAGGGAAATTAGAAATAAATATTAAAATGGAATCGTTTGGAAAACTAATGTATTGAAAAAACATGATTATTTGTGTGTCATTGGTAATGTACGGCACAAAGTGACATGCTAGGTTGCAAGAACAACACCCGGAGAAATGGATCAAGGAAATATGCATGTACATGTAGGTTCTGTGCGAAACTCGGGTATGCCCATAGATGCTGCTGCATGTCACCCAAGATAAGTACAAATAATACACATGATCGGGGAAACTGCGTACCATCAGTACATTATCTAAAATATCAGGTCGAAAAACCTAGGAAGCGCCTCGCAAATGATGCCGAGCAGCCTATAGTGCCTTCGAACCAAAGATATAAAAATCTTCCAGTGTTTTCCAGTACTGATACTTATTGTGTTGTTCAATCTGATGGCCTTCTTGGCCAGAAACGTAAAATTAAACACCTGTAATTTGTTTCAGTGATAAACATTTTTATCCATTTATTCTTCTAAGCTCTAATAATTTGCAAGCATCAATATTTAACACTGTTTTTACTTTCTCACAATTATTTGAAAGATATTTAAGTGACAATTTTTCTTCCAAATACATGTACAGGTATTACACTAAACAGTTTAATTATTATTTCTAAGGGTACGTTCACGTTGAACTTGCCACCAGTCGCTTGAAAACCAGTGTCGCTTAGTGGTAAGCGTCTGCAATACCACTAAGCGACACCGGTTCTCAAGCGACTGGGGTAACAAGTTCAACGTAAATGTACCCTAAAAGGCCAAGCAGAGATGGCTTTTAATTTTTTTTTAAAAAAATGTAACATCAGCACAGTTTTGCTCACCCTTTTTCTTGGATTCTTTGGTGGGCTTCATTCCTGCTAGGACTGCGTCCCCTTCTTCTATTCCTGTCGGAGGCGCTTTGTATCCTGGTTCCTCAACCAACTCTTCGTCCCCATCATTTTCAATTTCTCCTTCACCGTCATAATCTTCCCCAGTTGCCACGCTCTGATACATCGTCTTCAATACTCTTGTGGGAACTGGAGGAAAGCAAAATTAATAAATCTGACATGGATTAAAATAACCCGACACAATTTGATAATTAAAGTGTACCGCCTACAAAAAAATGCACTTTCAACAACAGAATATGTCAAGCAGCAGCGATCCAATTACGATAAATTTAGTGCCTATATAAAGGCTAGCGTATAATGGATTTGATGTCAAACGAACTTACCGCATGTGTATACAACCTTCAGATAGCGTCTGGTTTTCTCGTCGCAAGGATTCCCAAAAGTTTGAATATCTGCCATCATGGTGCATTTGCGTTTTCCGTGGCACATGCGCATCACTGCTTCGGTAGAGTAGCTTGCTTGACATTCTGCAGGAAAATACAATTTGCCAGGAACACCAGATATTAGAAAATGTTCTTGGAAAGTTGCATCTGTTACAGGAATATGAGCATCGATAAAAAAATATTTTTAATTGTGAATAGAGACAGGGAAATATTTTGCAAAATTTAGCAATGACAATTTTGAAAATTAACATAAATTTTTTTTAAAAATTTGCATGAAAAAAAAAATTGAAAAATGTGACAATTTTGTATTCTGAAAATGTAGGTTTTGCAAATTTGTATACTAAATAAACTGTTGCAAATTTGTACTCGGAAATCATAGAAAATTTGTACTCAAAAAAGTGATCAATTAATTCAAAACATTTCGCCAGGTAATGACCAACTGTAATTTTTTTCCGCATATGTTTGGAAATGTCCGTAGACAATGGTAAATTTTGATTTTAGAGCATCCCAAAAAAGTTATCCAGATTTTGGCAGATAAGAATATCTGTCACTTATACATGTATATGAACTGGGATGCAATGAACTTGCCTTCATCCGGCACACCATCAGGCTGCGGACATTCCACGCTGCTATGCCTAGATCTTCCAAAACTGGCCGAATAAATGGCAATCCTGGAAGCTTTCTGGCATTTCAAATGTAACTGTTCACCTTCGCAAATGACTTTGGTGACGAATTCGTCTGAAAACAAACCACGAGTGCGTATGATTAAACACGACATACCTCTAGCAAAACCGTCCAAGGATGGACGTGTAATGTTCAGAACTTACTTGGTCGGCACTTGTAGGTGACTTCGACATATTTTCGGATTCCTGGGCATGGATCCGTCCCGAAAGATGCCGGGGAAGTTTGTACTTTACATTGACGCTTTTCCTGACACTGGCTGACCACCACCTGAAATAATTCATACTGCATCTCTGATCAGGCTTGTCTGCTTTCAAGTTTCACCTTTCGTATTTTAACGCGAGGCAAGGTAGGTAATTCTTAGTCTAAGTAATCAGTCCAAAAAAGTATGACAGAGGTGGTAGTATATACTGTACATGTATTATTGAAAAAATGCAATTTAAAATGGGGACCAATCTAACAATGTTCGATCACTGGCTACGGAATCTTACTTCAAAATTCGGTTCTCCGAAATGACACGTTTGTGGATCATATTTTTTTTAATCAATAATATTTCGAAAAAGTAAAAAAAATAAGAACAACTTGTCCATTTTAACCTTTAATATTTTCAATGCTTAGGGTTTTTTCCGTTAGATATACAGTAAAACCTGGAAAATTGACCACCTTTGAATGGTGACCAACTGTTTATGTTGACCACTTTGTAGTGTTTTGGTTTTTTCTAGTGTACATTTCCTTCATAAAAATTCTCTGTATAATGAGCACATGTCTATTTGTGTACATTGATCAGTGTATGTTGCAATTTTTTGCAATTTTTACATTGCCAATGTACCTTATAAAGTGACCAGATAACAGATGAGTCACTTTACATCCTGCCTTAACCCCAGTGGTTTTCAAATAATTCAGCCAATCATGTTACTCAGATCGACAAAATCACTATAAACATGATCATAATAAGCAAAAAGCATTTAAAACAAGGAAAACTTGATAAATTTTTCTTTAAAAAAAACAATCAAATGTGTAATAAATATAATAATAATAAATAAATAATATATAATAATAAATATACTGTATGTAATGCACATGGACATGATGATTCTGTACTTTTAATTGGTTTTGTGGTTTTTTAGTACATGTATTACAGTGTGCAAGTTCATTTAACTTAATTCATGGCATCCTTTGCATAGTGACCAACATTGCACATTTTTTTGGTGTTCACTCTTAACAGGTTTTACTGTACATGTACCATCTATATAAATAAAAATGTAAAGTTGGTTTGTACATAGCCGCAAATCTCCGAATGTTGTTTACCGATTGCTTTCAAATTTTCACAAGACATACAGGAGTGTTCTTTTATAGTTTTTATTTTGATGTCACATCTGTGACAGCTACAAACTTGCTTTTTGTAATACAAAAATTACACTTTGTGACACCACTACACTACGTTATCTGTTGGCCATATATCACGCGCTATACTAAAGTTTTCACGATTCATAGCCGCGTGCCATTGCACGTGGCTGCACAGAGGGATAGTATAGGGGGATCACTTGGAAGAGATCATACCAAGGGTGGGGGCCTGAAATAGGGACTTGGAATGATGATACCGGAGGGACGGGGTGCCTGAAATAGGTACTTGGAAGGATGATACCGG